>SEYY01022465.1:15000-18212 GCA_009176605.1 Armadillidium nasatum
TTAACCATTATAGGTACAGGAAAATGCTGCATATTTCAGTGAAATCGGTTGAAAACTAAAACATTTTCAGCATTGGACCCTCCAATAAATTCATGGCAAAAAACAATTATTAGGTATACCTGAAACTCCTGCAGCTACAGAAGAAGATGAAGCTTTAGCCTTTTTGTAAGCAGTGCATAATTGGGGAATAGAAGAAAAGATACAAGCAGTGTAAGCCATGCATGGTGGATGGCAAAGGCAATTTCCGCCTTTAAAATATATTTACTCCAGGATCAATTCAACATGACCAAATGCGAGAAAGATTCAATCAGAAGAATATGTCTTTTTTTTAACAGACTTTATTTACGATCTTGGTCTTTGGCACCATTGGTTGTTAAAGCTCCATATATCGATTTCAATTTTCTGCTGAACATAATAGAGTATTAAGAATTTGATGCAGATATTAGTGATGCTACAGTGAAGAATTTTTCAAACCATTTATGGTACCTGACACTGGAAACTGTGCCATTCGCTATTTTTGATGATGATGTGCCACTAAATAAACAAAAAATGGGCTACTAAAATAAAGACAATAAATGACAACGATTATGACTTCCGAAAAGATGTATGTTCATAAATAAAGACCTCCGCGTTTTAAAGCAAAAGATATCTCATACTTTATTACAGCTGATTCAAAAGCAAAGTTTTCAAGATTTAAAATTCATACATAATTTTCTGAACAACAACTCGTCTACTTAGAAAGAGGATGAGAATGTCCAACGTGGGATGGAACTATTGAATTACATTGTAGTGGTTAACGATGTAGCTGTTTGATGAGTGAAGGTAATTAAAGAATATCAGAATATTTTAGGCAAGGACGACAAAGAGAAAAAATACATAGTTCATATTGTCAGTGAATGCAGAAAACAGTATCCTACATCTAATAAAACTACTCTACTTTAAGAAGTAAAATCCAAATATCTTTGATAATCAAATTTCAAATAAATAATGATTTGAGTAAAACTTGTAAGTAACAAATATATATTTCTATTTCTCAGTATTATTTACCTGCCATAAAACAGTTTCGTAATGTTATAAAGGTGTTAAAAAAAATGTTAATTAATATGTGAAATATGGAACTTTGGGACCCTTGGATGACCTATTAATGTAGTCCAATTGGGTCAGAATTTTGCATAGAAAAGTTTTGTATACAGTGAAGCGAAAATAGAAATTGGAAGTAATTATTATATATATATAATATATAATATATATTATATATATATATATATATATATATATATATATATATATATATATATATATATATATATATATATATATATATATATATATAATATATATATATATATATATATATATATATAATATATATATATATATATATATATATATAATATATATATATATATATATATATATATATATATATATATTATATATATATATATATATATATATATATATATATATATATATATATATATATATATATATATATATATATATATATATATATATATATATATATATATATATATATATATATATATATATATATATATATATATATATATATATATATATATAAATATATATATATATATATATATATATATATATATATATATATATATATATATATATATATATATATATATATATATATATATATATATATATATATATATATATATATATATATATATATATATATATATATATATATATATATATATATATATATATATATATATATATATATATATATATATATATATATATATATATATATATATATATATATATATATATATATATATATATATATATATATATATATATATATATATATATATATATATATATATATATATATATATATAGTATATATATATATATATATATATATATATATCATAAATATAGCACATATTAATGAGGCATGTTTATTCTTCATAAGCAAAATATATTTTGAAAATAATTACTTAAATTCGTAATGTTTATAAATTCTTTTATTTCCAGATTTAACGAAAACCGCAATTAATTTTTTTTTCACTTCTATTCGAGGAATCGAGATTGGAACAAGTAAAAACAAGACTTTAAATTAAGTAAGTTTCGAGGCAAATTTTTGATGTTTTTTTATGGAGTTAATTTTTTTGTTTTCGAGCACAGTAAGACATGCCATTCATTAAGACGTTTTACATGATGTTTGTCATAGCTTTTTAATGGTAGCCTAATTTTTATTTTTTTTAATATATATATATATATTATATATATATATATATATATATATATATATATAATATATATTATATATATATATATATATATATATATATTATATATATATATATATATATATATATATATATATAATAATAATATATATAATATATATATATATATATATATATATATATATATATATATATATATATATATATATATATATATATATATATATATATATATATATATATATATATATATATATATATATATATATATATATATATATATAATATATTATATATATATATATATATATATATATATATATATATATATATATATATATATATATATATATATATATATATATATATATATATATTATATTAATATATATATATATATATATATATATATATATATATATATATATATATATATATATATATATATATATATATATATATATATATATATATATATATATATATATATATATATATATATATATATATATATATATATATATATATATATATATATATATATATATATATATATATATATATATATATATATATATATATATATATATATATATATATATATATATATATATAATATATATATATATATATATAATATATATATATATATATATATATATATATATATATATTATATATATATATATATATATATATATATATTATATATATATATATATATATATATATATATATATATTATATATATATATATATATATATATATATATATATATATATATATATATATATATATATATAATATATATATATATATATATATATATAATATATATATATATATATATATATATATATATATATATATATAATATATATATATATATATATATATATATATATATATATATATATAGATATATATATATATATATATATATATATATATATATATATATATATATATATATA
>SEYY01022466.1:0-10511 GCA_009176605.1 Armadillidium nasatum
ACCTTACCATGAATTTTAAAAAGTGAGAGCTATTCAGCCGTTTATTGAACAACAAAAATGATACATATCGATACGAAAAACAACCCAACTACAAACTCCAATCTATACGAACTTAAATTATAGACAAAATAATACACTAGATAAATAAGATAAAATATATACACAGATAAATTAGTGAAAATATAAACAGTTTTTATATCCTCCCACTGAAAGTTGCAATGAGCAGTATCATTGCAATTACTAAAATTAATAAAACTACAAATAAGGTAAATTCCTGTGAAGGAATTCATGACACTTGACAGCAGCATGTCTAAGTGGTCTTTCTCTGATTGACATTGTCTGAGGTTGAGTTTTGAGAGATTTAAGCTGAGAAGGTAAATTTATACCTGAAGTTGAAGGCTGAACATCTGGGACAGCACTATTACCTTATCTTGAACTGATTTAAAGGTGAGGGATCTTTTGATCTGAAGCCTCATTTTCTTGACTGTCTGCAAACTCTGCATTAGATGTATCATGGCAGATTTGATCGTCAGCTTCACCACTGGTTACAGAATGAGTGATAGACAGCTCTAAAGGGTACAGATGGCAGATTGAATGATGACATGTTTGTCCATCTCCCCTTTTAACCAAAACACTTCTAATCTTATTATCATGACCAACGATAACATCCAAAACTCTGCCCAAAAGCCAGAAGGGTCTTGGCTTATTGGGTGTCTGAATCAAAACGATGTCTCCTACCTTTATTCTGTTGGTCCACTCTGACTGGTAGAGATTTCTACTTGTTTGGCGTAAATTTAATAAATAAGACTCATACCATAATTGCTTAAAGTTTCTAATACTTTTCCTTGAGTACTTAGAGTTATGGATAGGTCTTGCTGTGAAGGAGGAAGCTGTTTCCATATAGGTAAGGAAACTTCATTGAATATAAGGTTTGAGTTGCCATAAGGCTTTAAAAAGGAGTTTGGAGAAATGATTTCCAATTCATTTTCTGATGACCTATAAGTCAAAGGTCTTGAATTAACAACATTAATAATATTTGAAATAGTTGTTAACAATTGATAGTAAGTTAAGGTTGCTTTACCTATAGTTTTATATAGACATCCCTTAACCACTCGTATCATTCTTTCCCAAACTGAGCCTACCCAACTACTGTACAGAGGAATCTTATAATGTTTGATGTTGTTCATGCGCATATGCTCAGAGAACATGTCTGAAGACAAGGATTCTAACAATATATCTCCTCCTTGTTTGAAAGTTCTGGCATTATCTGAATACAAACTGGAAGGTATGCCATATATATTGGTGAACCGTTGAAATGAAAGTAAAAATGACTGAGCAGACATATCTGGAAGAACATCAATGTGAATAGCCCTAATATTAAGGCATGTGTAAATTAATAAATACATTTTCCTAAGTTCCTTATTATCATCCTCTACAAAGAGGTGTCCAGTGAAGTCAACACCTGTATGTTCAAAAGGACGCACAAAATTCACCCTATGTTGAGGAAGGTTTGTCATTTTGGGATATTTGAAAGGGATGCTATTAAATTTTTTGCAGACGATACATTCAGACAAAACATTTTTCACAGCTTGTCTGGCCTTGGCAATCCAGAAACCATGAGATCTGATAAAATTGATGGTAGCTTGAACACCTAAATGCTGACATCTAGCATGAAAATCTCTAATTATCAATTTAGTGAGGTGGTGGTCCTTGCCAAGAAGAACTGGATTTATCACATCATAATTATACAGCAAAGTTTTAGCTATTCTCCCTCTAGACCTGAGAATGCCATTATCATCAATAAATAAATTGAGTTGGTTAACTATTAATGGAATTTCATCCTTCCTAGGATTCTTTAGGAATGAGATTTCTTTTGAAAAACATTGCTGTTGCATTTGCTTTAACCAATAGAGTTGGGCTCTTCCATCACTATTTTCATCAAGCCCTTTACTCCTACTATGAACTTGAAGATATTAGAAGTTACCCTATAAAGTTTATGTATACTGGAATAATCTTCTAAGGGTAACAATGATTGTGTAACATCCACAGACAAATGACATTGTAAAGTCTTTTCCTTATTGGCCTCCGACAAACATTTAAGTTTACTAACCGGCCACTGCGACTGATTTTGAAGTATCCAGGATGGACCCTTAAGCCATAATGGCAACTTAGTAAGAAAAGTAGAGGTTGAAACACCTCTGGTAATTAAATCTGCAGGGTTTTCAGAAGTATTGATATAAGCGTAGGAAATAGAAACTTTGAACTCTTGTTCTACTTGTTTTTTGATCAAAGAAATTTCCTTGAGTCTGTTGTTTACAAAAACATTTTTATTTTTGGCTCTTCCAGATAATAGCCATGAAAGAACAATTTGAGCGTCTACAAAAACTTTTATGTTTTTGAACTGAACATCTGAAAATTCTGATAATATGGACTTAATACATTTAAAAAATAGAAACACCGACAATAATTCTAAAGAGGGCAGAGCCCTTGATTTGAGGGGTGCCACCTTGGCCTTCGAAAATATTAAATTTGAACTTTTACCTATGCTATAAACCGCAAAACCATAGCAAGACGTTGATGCATCGCAAAATATGAACAAAGAATTTGAAGTTGAAGGTAAAAATGCACATCTTTCAATTTCAATATTTTTGAGTTCGTTTAACTCTGAACAGAGAAGGGACCAAGAGGATAAAACATCTGAAGGGACCTTCTCATCCCAATCTAGACCCAATTGCCATAAATTCCTGATTAACAACCGGCCCTTTAACGTTACAGGCAAAAAAAGATTGAGGGGATCAAAAATCTTTGAAACAGCTGATAACAATAACCTTTTAGTATCTGCTCTTTCATTCACTGAAAAACTTGCCAGTTTTAATTTATCTGAATGAGGATTATAAAGATAACCCAGCACCTTATCTTCTGCTTCTTGATGCTGTATTATTCTACCATCTTCTTGCATTACACTTCTTAATTGCTCATCATTTGAATCCCAACTTCTAAGATGGAACCCAAGCTTCCATTCTTTGGTTACATTCATGATAAAGTTCTTTTAAACATTGAGGGTCATTGCCACTAAAGATCAGGTTGTCAACAAAAAAATTATTTGATAAAATTTGAGTACATTCATCATCTGGGTATGACTGTGATGTTGAGAATGAATGGGGAGGAAGTAAAACCAAACACAATTGTTGAATACCGATACGCCTTTAATTGTCCATTATTTTTCCAGAAGAAACAGAAGCGATTGCGATCTTCCATAGATTTTAATTTGATCTGAAGGAAGGCCTGCTTTATGTCAGATAACATAACAAACTGATTTGACCTAAACCTAAATAATGTCCTAATAAGGAAGTCATTAGATCCAGCCCAGTATATGCTGCTTCATTTATAGATGGGAGTGAATTTACCTTAAGTGAGCAATTGAATACAGGCCTGACTTTCGTAGAAACTTGTTCTTCAGTTTTGATAACAGGCCTGTGAGGAATCCAAGTATAGTTCTTATATTCAGAGGGAGACACCCTAAATTCTTCAATAATACCTTCAGCACAACTGTTGCTCAAACACATCATTATAGGCTTCAATTAAATTTTTTCTTTTTAAATTTTCATGAACCCTGTTAAGTACTGAGAGAGCTATATTATGATTAGAAGGCAGTAAAGACACTTTTTCCTCTATCCAAGGAAGATTAATGTGGTATTTTCCATCTTTGAATTCTATACCCTTTCTGAATTTTTCAATCTGTATCAGATCAAATTCAGATTTATTATTCATATTTTCAATGCCTAATGATTCTATTTTGAACATATTTTCTAAACCCTGTTCTACTTCAGAATCTGTTAAAATGTGACTTAGAGGACTAAAATATGAATGAACAGGATTCAAAACAGAATTAACCAATGTTTGATTTGTTTTTATTTGATTTTCATTTTGTATGTCTGAAGAGTGTTCAGGAAATTTAACTTGATTATGATATAAAAAATTTGTAACATTCCCAAATGGGATGATAGACCCATCCTTCAATTTGAAAGCTGATCTCTCATGCATTTAACTAGTTCCAGCATAGGGAAAAACTCTATTAAATCTGTGCCCAATAAGGCATCCAATTCAAAAAATGAGTTGTTGATTTCTTTAAACCCATCATCAGCTAATTTGTAAGATTTATTCTTTAAATTTTGGATTGCAGTATCCATAAAATTGACCTCATATTTTAATTGAAGATCCTCATCTATCAAAAGAGGTAGTGGAAAGCAAAATTTATCAATGTGCACATCAAGTGAAATTTCTTTTAAAATGCGAGTACTAACACCTAAATAAGTTCTAATATTAAAACTTGTACCTTGTTGATTTTCCATACATATGTCAAGTTTATCTAGCACCTTCTTTGAAAGGTAAGTACGTTGTGACCCAGAGTCTAAAAGGCATCGATGGATGTCGATTTTTTACCTTTACCCACCTTCAAAGTTATAGTAGGTAATAAATATAATTTATTAATTCCTTGGCTTAAGCACATATGATTTTGTAGTGCTTGGGGCTGCATATTGCATAATGCAGTGATATGATTTTTCCTACTGCAAACCTGGCAATTAAAGGAAGGTTATCATTTAAACCAGGACAATGGTCTGCAGGATGTTTTGAGCTTGAGCATCTACTACACAGTTTGATTTCATTACACCTCTTTACTCTAGAATCGTAGGTTTTATACACGTTACAATTCGTCATGACATGGCCTTGAGAAGTACAAAATTTGCACAATTTAGAAGTGTTTTTAGAAATATAACCAGCGGTATCACCACTACATGTAGAATCACCTTTATGCATAGAACCAACATAGGTTTTAAAATTTTGTAATGATGCAAAGGAATTATTTTTTTCATATGGTCTTGATGTATCATCAGATCTTTGAGTTTGATCGTTCCTATATTTGAGTTGATAATTATCTGAAGGGCTGAATTGTTTAAAGTTAGATTTCACTTTTGATTGATATTGATTTTTAAATTGAGGGGCATGCTGAAGTGTTTTAATTTGATTTTGACTACTATTTCTATTCTGATTATTTGAAGTCTTCACTATATTCTTTATGATCTCATTATAATTCTCAAATATCTGATTTAGATTAGGATAATTTGTATCTAACTTACGAGTAATTTCTCTCACTACTACATTAGGCAATTTAGACAAAACTATGTGGCTCAGAATCAATAGCCCTGCAGGCTCCTCTAAAAATTTAAATTTATAACTTTCCAGTTCATACACTAATGTGCGAATTTCATTTAAATAAACTCTAGTAGTATTATATGATGGATCAAAATTAGGTTTTAAACTAATTATTTTTTTAATAGTTTCATCTACTATGAATTTTTCATCTAAAAATTCTTTATTAAGCACTTCTATTGCTTTCCCATAATTTTCATTATTAATGGAAAGATTCTGTATCAAAGAGTATGCATATCCTTTTAACTTATTTTTCAGGCAATGCAATTTAACAGAGTCATTTATGTCCCTCTGTAAATCAAATGCACTCTTAAACTTAGTAATAAATCTTTTATAGGCAAATTTATCCAATTCATTACCTTCAAGAAACCCGCAATCTAGCGTTTTTAGTATAGATTCTCCTAAATAAGTACAAGTACTCGAAATATTTTGAGAATTGCTTACCTGACGTAACCTTAGAACTACCAATTTTATTTAATTTTAACTTGATCGTACATTGATATTGAACTACAGAAGATAGTTCTTCACCGTAAAATTCTGGGACAATGGTATCTACATCATTATCTTGGTAGATTTTTAAAATAGCTTCATCCTTTGATTTTATTTCCTTTAACAAGGACTCTATTTCAGCTTTTATACTTTCTATATATCCAGAATCTCTTTCTTCAATATTACCATCACTATCCAACTGAGAAATATAACAATCTACTTGAGCCCTGAGAGATGCCCTGCTTTTCAATAAAGGCTTATCCTTTTTCGCAACTTTATCTAAAAGATTCTGTACATCTGAATTGGACATTTTGTTTAGAACAATGGTCTTATGACCAAAAAAAAAATATATCTTAAATTGAAATGATATATAGCCTAAATGGCTAAAATTTTAAGAAATTTGGAAACTGGTTCTTTCCAGCAAATTAAACACTTTGAAAATATTGACAGACCTCTTTGGTCTAAGAGCAACGTAAATTTGAATATATAAGCTGGCTTAATAAACTAAGCAATTGAAATTTTTTTTTTTTAAACTTTGAAATTTGAAAATTTGAAGGCCTTTTTAGCCAAAAAAAATTAAAATTTGAATCACTTTTAAATTTGAAGTTTGAGTTGAAATTTTGATTGTAATTTGAAAATTTGATGTTGGCTTTTTCAGCCATAAATTGAATGAAGTTTGAAATTTGAACTGGCCTATATGGCCTAAATACTTAAATTTGAAAATTGATGTTTAAGGTTAGACCTATCAGTCCCATATAAATAAAATGATTTGAAAATTGAGCATTTACTTGAGAACTGTAAATCAGGCCCTTAAAATAGTTTTCACCAATTTTTTAGCATGAGCAAATCATAGCAAAAAGCTTCATTTGCAACACTTTTCTGAGATTAGTCTTGTTAGGCCCTAAATGTCTTGTTAGGCCCTAGTGGCTTATAACTGTCTCTTTTTCCTTATATTACAATCAGTTGGCTATAGTACTTTATATTAGCCAACTCACAACTAAGAAAACCATTCAGCCTATAGCCTAGCAATAAAAACACATGGGTAGGCTTAGGCTTTTAAATACAAATAACATAAGACTTATAAAGCTTACTTAGGCCTACTGAACCTATTAAAAACCAAAAAAACACAATTCCAAAACGAACACTGTCAACAATTACAATAAAGCCTAAGTAGCGGCCTAATTTATGATTTGGATACACCGAAATTTGATATAAATTGCAACAATCGCTATAAAAGACAAGAGAAACTGGGAACTTGCAACAAAACCGTTCAATAGTAAGTTTTAAATTTTAACCGGATCGTTGAAATATTTGAATATAAATAGAGTTACCCAGCTTTTTGAAAGATATAAAAGCTTTGGGTTTGAGCTTTTATTAAGAGACCTGAAAGAGAAGGGTCGTAGTTAATTTTACAATTAAAAAAGGAGAGAAGACTTACTATTGAACTTTTTCAAAAAGATGGTTTCCTCTTGAAGTTCCTTCTTATACGAATTCCATATAATTAAGAACATTAAGCAGTTATATTTTTGAGTAGAAGGCAATAGATATGACAGTTAGAAAGATTAGAAAAAAGGAAAATATATAACTCATACCTATTTCTTCGAATTTTGAGAACTTGTAATAAACAAGCGAATGAACTTACATTTTTGACGTCTAGACCTTACCATGAATTTTAAAAAGTGAGAGCGTGCTATTCAGCCGTTTATTGAACAACAAAAATGATACATATCGATACAAAAAACAACCCAACGACTTTACAAACTCCAATCTATACGAACTTAAATTATAGACAAAATAATACACTAGATAAATAAGATAAAATATATACACAGATAAATTAGTGAAAGCATATAAACAGTTTTTATAGAGCTTATCTCTTATGGAAAAATAAATATAGGAATGATGTTAGGAGATAGTCTTTTTAATATGTCTCTCATTGTTGTAGATGATAGATGTACATTTCAATAGTCAAATGCTAATAGGTACAGATATATTGTCTTCGTTGCCTATTTCTCTTAATTTTAACTCAAACTCGTTAACTTTAAAAAGGAATAATGCATGTATTAATCTTCCTTTGTACGTGAATATTCATTTGAATTCAAATATTTGTTCTCAAAATACGTCAAGTAATCATTTAAATAAGTCTCAAAATGCTCAAAATAATTCATTTTTATCATCTCTTGATCATAATTATTTAAGTTCAGATCATGTTAATGAAATTAATTTGTCAAATAATCATGTTGAAAATCAATGCTTAGTTGGTAGTGTTTACATTGATGATGATTTTCAGTATAGTATGTATTCAGCAGAATCATGTATACTTGAACCATATTCAGTATATGTTTTATCAGTTAAAGTAGAATCTAAAGCGAAAACATGTCCTCCTAATGATTTATTTATAGTTTCTGAAAAGAATTCTTTTTCAAGTATTTTGTTTGCTAATACTTTAAGTAAAACCAGAGATAATTTAGCTTTAGTTCAATGTGTCAATATGAGTAATAATAGTTTTACTTTAGATAAAAATGTTCTTTTATGTCATGCGCATCCTTTAAATTATAAAGTAGATGTTTCTACAGAAGTAAATACTGTAACGAGTTCAGAAGGTCTCTCTGATATTCAGTTGAAAGATGTTTATAGAGAAATTCTAGTTTCAAAATCATCGAAAGAATCTGATTTAGTGGTTTTGCAAGATGAATCTCAATTAGATAATATTTTAGATTTTCTAGTTAAGCATAAAAATGCGATAGCTTTGTCAGACGACAGAGTAGGTTTGTGTAAGTTGAATAAATTTAAGTTGGAATTAACTCCAGATGCTCCTAGAATTATTTATACTCCTAATTATAAGTTACCTCATAAGTATCAAGAAGATATTAATAATTGGGTCGATGATTGTCTTTCTAAAAATTATATAGAAAGTTCAACTAGTCCTCACTCGTCGCCTATGTTGGTGATTCCTAAGAAAGATTGTAAGCAGGCTAGGATAGTTTTAGATTTCAGACATCTAAACAAATACACTTTGCCAGAGAGATTTCCGTTAGGTAATATCCACGAGATATTTTCAAAACTTGGTGAAGCCAAAGTTTTCTCTACCTTAGATCTTTTGTCGGGTTTTTATCATATTGAAGTCGAGGAAGATAGTCGTAAGTATATGGCTTTTTCGACACATAGAGGTCATTATCAACCTGTACGAATGCAGATGGGTCTTAAAAACGCTCCAAGTTGTTTTTCACGTACTGTGGAGTTGGCTCTTTCAAGTGTTTTGGGTATTGGAGCTCTGTTATATTTAGATGATATTATTGTTTATTCTAAGGATATAGAGTCTCATTATAAAAATTTAAGTTCTGTTTTTAATTGTCTCGTTAAATCTAATCTCAAAGTCAAGTTAGAAAAGGCTAATTTTTTTAAACGTTCTTTAGTTTTTCTAGGTTTTCAAGTAGGCGAGTATGGAATTTCTGCCGACCCAACGAAACTTAAAGTTCTCGAATCTTTTTCTCAACCAAATGATGTTAACTCTGCACGTTCATTTATTAGTTTTGTGTCATATTTTAGACATTTAGTTCCTAATTTTAGTGTAATCGCAAGTCCAATTACCTCTCTTTTCAAGAAAAATATTGAATTTAATTGGGGTTTAGAACAACAAAATGCTTTTAATACTCTTAAAGAAAAGTTGTTAGTGGAACCTTTACTAAAATTTCCAGATTATTCAAAGGATTTTATTGTTTCCACAGACTCTAGCGGAATAGGTTTAGGATGTTGTTTATCTCAGTTAGATGATAATGGTAAAGAGAAACCACTTTCTTTTGCATCTCGTATGTTAAGTAAGGCTGAAAGGAATTACTCTACAATAGAAAGAGAAGCTCTTGCAGTAACCTGGGCTTTATCAAAGTTTCGTACAACTATTTTTGAGTATATAAAAGTAGATCAATTACCGTTAGTTCAGATATTTAAAAGTAAAGATTTAAATAATAAGCTAGCTAGATGGGCTATGAAGGTAAATTCTTTTAATCCTAATTTTATTTACATTCCAGGTAAATCAAATATTATTCCTGATTATTTATCTAGGAACCCTCCTGCTGATATTAATTCTATTCAATCTTTTAAGGTAGATCTTTCAGATACTACGTTATATACGCTCGATGATAATACAATTCGTAAAGAGCAAAGTAAGTGTTCTCGTCTTTCTTCTCTAATTCAAAATATTCGTGATACAGGATATGTATATAATTATCCTTATGCTCTTGTACATGGTATTCTTTATTTTGTAACTAAGGATATGCAGTATCTTCTAGAGGTACCAGATAGTTTAATTTATACAGTTTTGTCATTAAATCATTCAACGTTAGGCTCCGGACATATGAGTTCACTTAGAACAAAGAAGCGTATCCGGGAACGTTTTAAATTTCCTAATCTTTCTAAATTAGTTGAGTTATATTGTAAGGAATGTCCTTCTTGTCTTGCTGTTAAAGGAAATATTCCTAAACATGCTAAAATATATTCTTATCCACTTCCTTATACTCCGTGGGCTAGAGTCCATACAGACTCTTCGACGGACTAAGCGTACTTTCATAAAAAGGAAGTGCGCTGACCTCCATGGCTCTCCTACTGACAAAAATTTCTGGCCTCTTGTCAAAAATATCTCTAACAACTTCTGTAAATCTGCCTTTCCTCCTCTTATTCGCTCTGATGGTTCTGTAGCTAATACTCCTTCTGAAAAGGCTAATCTCTTCGGCCTCCTTTTTTCATCTAATTCCACCCTGCTCGATTCTGGCATCCCTCCTCCTACTCCTTCTCCTCTCAGGTGTCCCATGCCT
>SEYY01022467.1:15000-22500 GCA_009176605.1 Armadillidium nasatum
AAGTAAAACTATAAAAATAATACTTTATATGTTAGTTTAAATATAAATAAAAATAGAAAGTGAATATAAATACACATACATAAGAATAGACTAGTTTTATAATAATATACTTTTATAATTAAAGTAATTTCTTTGGTTCTTTATTTTAATTAAAACAATGAATATGACATCCTCGCCTTACCTTGTTTAAAATTGAATATATCTATGAATCGCGTTGTAAAAACTAGAATTTACATATTAGATATATTAACTCGGCTTCAATATTCACGTTATATATATATATATATATATATATATATATATATATATATATATATATATATATATATATATATATATATATATATATATATATATATATATATATATATATATATATATATATATATATATATATATATATATATATATATATATATATATATATATATATATATATATATATATATAAACAGGTCAATCAACATTTATGACATTAATACACTTTCTCCAATTTCCTTGATAGCAGCAGTATTTCATATTCAGAATGATTAATAATTTTATTGCAATTCTTGAAATCTAAAATTCTTCTTGAATATTTAAAATTCCTTTTATAAGATATATGAAGATGTTTTTCTTCCACTACAGAGGCTTTGATCGATATGATCTGGTTTATCAATATCTTTTTATTCAAAGCAGAATTACTATATAAAAAAAATACACAACATATACCTTTAGCTCTTTTTCCTGTACTCTGTAGCTTACTTCATTATAATTCTTTACAGCTATATAATAAAATACCTCTCAAATATGTTGAATTTGAACCTCCCTCTGGTTCAGTAAAATACATTCTACGTACAGTCAAGCCACTAAACATAATAACCAGGGATTTCAATCTTAACCTTACCTAACCTAACCTAGCGTAACCTAACCTAATCTAACTTAACCTAACCCTAATGATAAAACTACTTGATTCTCAATGAAGAACATTTATATCAGTGGTGGTACTCATCTACGATTTCAGATGAAAATTTTTATTCAGATTTGATTACGAGCAACATATGATCGATTTAAACTTACAAAAAGTTTTTCTATTATTGCGTCGTACAAGACAATCAGATCAACTGACTTTTACTCTCATGAAAACGAGTAATTAAGAGAAACATTTATGACATTAAATATACTTGCTTAAGCCAAAAAAAATTAAAAATTTAAACTCTGATACGGCATTACAAACAAACAATCATACATGACTTTAAGTTTTATTAATTTTATTATTAAAGGTAAAATTTAATTAACATAAACACACAAGATAATAATATTATGGTTCAATACTCAAAACTACACCATTTTCAGAGTGAAAAACGGCTTATAGATGGAAAAGGTTCATGAAAACTAAACTATTAGCAATATTTTTACTATAACATTTCTTTTCTTGCTTCCTCCAAATTTCTATTTTAAAAAATTCTTATTCACAATCATTTGAAGTTTGTAAGTCCAAAGTAACTATGTCTTCTTCCTAGAATATTGTCTATATATATATATATATATATATATATATATATATATATATATATATATATATATATATATATATATATATATATATATATATATATATATATATATATATATATATATATATATATATATATATATATATATATATATATATATATATATATATATATATATATATATATATATATATATATATATATATAGAGAAAAAATTTTCCGCACGCCAGGACTCGAAACCACTGACAACAGCGTCGCCGTTAGACAGTGAACATAAGGCTCTACCACTGAGCTACGCCGCCTAATCTTATTATTGCTAAATTTGTCGCAACAGTTGTTGTGCCCATGTTGGCGTTGCTTGACCTTGGTTGGTTGCTCCTGTAACCCAGGAGCTCCCAGCAAAATGCCAATGTAGCCCCAGTAGGGGTTCCAAGCACCCTCCTATGGATTTAAATATACATATATATATATATATATATATATATATATATATATATATATATATATATATATATATATATATATATATATATATATATATATTTCCAACTATCGCCCTATAGCTCTCACTTGTATTCTGTCTAAGATCTTTGAAACCCTTCTTAACTCTCACTTCTTAGATCATCTGGAATCTCATTCCCTTCTTTCTGATCATCAGTATGGCTTTCGTCGTTCGAGGTTTACTGGTGATATACTTTCCTATCTCACAGATCTATGGTCTTCTGCCCTTAGGGACCATGGGAGACTTGCGTGGTGGCGCTTGACATATCTAAGGCGTTTGACCGGGTATGGCATGCGTCACTGCTTTCCAAGCTCCCCTCCTTTGGGTTTCCTCCTTCTCTTTGCTTACTTATGTCTAGTTTTCTTTCTAATCGTTCCATTTCGGCTGTTGTTGATGGAGCGACTTCTTCTTCCTTTCCTGTCAATAGTGGTGTTCCTCAGGGTTCTGTCTTGTCTCCTACTCTATTCTTACTTTTCATTAATGATCTTTCTCAGCTGTTCATCTAACCCTATACATTCATATGCCGATGACTCAACCCTCCATTCTTCTACTCATTTCAAATCTGCTCCTTCCTTTGCATCTAGAGTTGCTTCTCGTCTACATCTTTCCGATTCCATTCTTGCAGATCTGGATAGAATTTCCCAGTGGGGTCGTCTCAACCTTGTGAAATTCAACTCTTTAAAAACTCAACTTCTAGAAATCTCTCTCTCAAAGACACCTCCTAACTTTTCTATTTCTTTCGATGGTTCCCCCGTCTCTCCTGTTGACAATACAAACATCCTTGGCCTTCACATAAACAAAAAAATGTCTTGGAAACCTCACATATCACAATGGTTGCTAGGGCGGCCTCAAAGAAGCTGGGAGTTCTGTTTAGACTGCGAGAATTTTTTTCTTCCTCGCAGTTACTCCAATTATACAAGGGTCTCATCCGCCCTTGTATGGAGTACTGCTCTCATATCTGGGGTGGCTCAGGTTTCACCCGTCTTTTGGATAGGGTTGAGTCAAAGGCTAAAAGACTTATAAACTGTCCCGCTCTTTCTAATTCTCTTGATTCTTTATCTTTGCGACGTGATGTTGGTGCCCTGTCACTTTTCTATAGGTACTACAGCGGCAAATGCTCGAGGGAACTATCCACCCGTGTACCTCCACCTTTACGGCGTCCTCGCAGCACAAGGGGTGCAATGTCCGCGCATCAATTTTGCGTGGACATAGGCAACTCCAGGCTTGTCCGCTGTGGTGCCTCTTTATTTCCTGCCACCTCTGTCTTGTGGAACTCTCTTCCATCTTCTGTATTTCCCTCTGCATTTAATCTCAATTTCTTTAAAGCCCGCGTTTGCGCCCACCTGAGAAACTTGCGTTAGGTGGGTATTGTAGGGGTGGTTTTTATTTTCTGAATTTTTTACTCTATTTACTTTCATTTTTATTCTTTTTACACCCCCTCCTTGAATAGGGCTTTGCCCGTGAGTGTTGGTTATATAAAAAAAAAAAAAAAAATATATATATATATATACATATATATATATATATATATATATATATATATATATATATATATATATATATATATATATATATATATATATATATATATATATATATATATATATATTATATATATATATATATATATATATATATATATATATATATATATATATATATATATATATATATATATATATATATATATATATATATATATATATATATATATATATATATATATATATATATATATATATATATCGTATATAGAATTTACTCACGTAATTATAGATCTAAATTTGAAAAACGTTCTTCTATTTGGAATCGAACAGGCCAATCAAACGTCATGAGCCAGTGGTGCGTTAATTTTGACGAGAAGTATATATATATATATATATATATATATATATATATATATATATATATATATATATATATATATATATATAATATATATATATATATATATATATATATATACTTCTCGTCAAAATTAACGCACCACTGGCTCAGATGACGTTAAGAGGTTAGAGAAAGGACCTTAATGCTGTGAAAATGTATGTTGCGAATAACAAAGCATCAGGGAGAATAATAATAATATCAGGGGTGTAATATTGTTGGGGGTCTATAGGGTTCGCCATCGCTAAAATTAAGGTAAATGATAAACAACAAAACTCCTTCTTTAGCGATTGTAGGAAGGTTATTTGAGGGTTATGTTGAATACTCAATCCATTAAGTTGTGAATTTAGCAGCTACAACCATGGAAAGGGTTGTTCAACAACTAACACGTGGTGAGTGCGTACAGATTTCCACCTTCAATACCGAGGGGAACGGGTAACCTGAAATCGGTCGACGGTTTGGTGTAGCGCACACAACCATTTCACTGCTCTTGTAGCGGTACCAAAGCACCCAGGAGCTCGCAAGATTGCGGGATCAAGGTAAGCCACGCACTACGACTGTCATTGAAGATCGTTTTATACGCATGCGGACCATAAGAGACCGACATACAATAGCAAAGCACCTTCAGTACGGCTGCAGGAGATATATGGGACCCGTATAAATGATAATACAATACGCAGACTCCTCGGGGGATAAGATTTTCGGCCACGGAAATCTGCCATAGGATCCCGACAAACTACTTAGCATCGATGGTCGCGACTAGCATTTGCCCGGGAAGTCCTACATTGGACCGTCGGCGATTAGACGAATGTGCTGTTTGGTCAGCACAGATCTTTAATTCAGAGTCTAACTACGACCAAATGAAAGGTTCGCACAATATAATGTGCGGAACGTAATGCCATTTGGAGTTGGATCTCTCATGGTCTGAAGTTGAATAATTTTAACGAATTGTACAGAGTTGCACATCGTAGATGACTATCCCCAATCCCCTAACTTCGCAGGCATCTTTGACCTGTATGTGGTGCCATATGCTCCCTACATCGGTGACGGATTCGTTCAAATGCATGACAAAGCAAAACCACACAAAGCGGTATGTGCGGGACAAGTTGAAACTGTTGTTGTGAGACCTGCAACCTCCATCAAGAACCTACCAGGCGCTGCGGCAGGCGGCACCTAATTGAGAGCATGCCAGGATGGTACCAGGTCGTTATCCGTACCAGAGGTCACCAACATGCTATTGAGTAATACTATCCACATACACGAACCCTTCAACGCGGTTACGTCCCACATTGAAGGAAACGTATCGGCCACACACAGGAATCATTCTTAGGCCCCTAGTGGATTCCTAGGGCCCCACAACATTTTTACCTTTGTATAATGAGTCCCGATTCTATGCTATTTACATAATGAACTTACTCAGCGTTTTGGTCCTTTCTCAAACCTCTCAACGTCATATGAGAAAGTGGCGCGTTAATTTTGACGAGTAGTATATATATATATATATATATATATATATATATATATATATATATATATATATATATATATATATATATATATATATATATATATATATATATAATATATATATATATATATATATATATATATATATATATATATATATATATATATATATATATATATATATATATATATATATATATATATATATATATATATATATATATATATATATATATATATATATATATATATATATATATATATATATATATATATATATATATATATATATATATATATATATATATATATATATATATATATATATATATATATATATATATATATATATATATATATATATATATATATATATATATATATATATATATATATATATATATATATATTATATATATATATATATATATATATATATATATATATATATTATATATATAAAATATTAATATAAATATAATATATATATATATATAAAAAATAATATATAATATATAATATATATATATATATATATATATATATATACAGGATATATATATTTTTTTATATCACCTCTGGTGGGCAAAGGCCAGAGGCCTACTAAAGTTCCACCCGAGTTAGTGGGAAAGACGGAAGCCTGGTCATAATTAATGGACGACGTGACCCGTTTCACGACGTTTGAAAGTGTGTAAGTCATAGGAAGTTGGAAAAATAGAAGAAGGTAGTGTGTTCCAGACTTTAACATTAGAGTACATGTAGGACAGAGCATAGCTGTTAAGTCTGGTGTCAGAGAGTTGGACAGAGAAAGGATGAGACTGTGTAGAAAGTTGAGTCGCACAAGCCCTTCTCAGTGGAGGAGGTATCCGACGAGAGAGTTCAGAAGAGCAGTGTTCATTGTAATAGCGATAGTGTAGAGAGAATGACCCAACAATTCGATGGGCAGAAAGAGATTGAAGAGAGTTAGTAAGAGCAAGAGAGTTGATGAGACGAAATGCCCTAGACTCCACCTTCTTTAGGAGAGCTGTATGTGTGGAACCACCCCAGATGTGCGAAGCATACTCCATACAGGGGCGAAAAACATCCCTATACAGAGCAAGCAACTGGGGTGGAGTGAAGAAATACCAAATTCATCTTAGAACACCTAACCTCTTAGAAGCTTTTTTAGAAAGAGAGGTAATGTGATCTTTCCAAGAAAGATCACAAGAAAAAGAAACACCGAGAATATTAAGAATAGATGAAGGTCTGAGTTGAGTGTTTTCGAAGAAGTTATCATAGTTGTGTGGAAGATTGTGTCGAGTAGATAGATGGAGGAATTGAGTTTTGGTGGCATTAAAAACAACCATGTTCTCTCTGTCCCAATTAGAAATACGAGATAGATCAGAGGTCAGCTGCTCCAAGGCAGCCCTCCTTGCGTCTAGTAACTGTTTTTGAGAGGGGCGCCTTTCAAATTGAAAAGAGTTATGAAGGTGGAGTCATCAGCATAGGAGTGGATAGGAGATGAAGTAACAGAGAGAAGGTCATTAAGGAAAAGTAGAAAAAGTGTTGGGGATAGGGAAGATCCTTGAGGAACACCACTATTAATAGATTTAAAGGAAGAACGGTGGCCGTCTACAACTGCTGCTATAGAACGACCGGAAAGGAAGTTAGAGTGAAGGTCACAGAGAAAAGGATAGATTCCGAAAGAGGGAAGTTTGGAAATTAAAGATTTGTGCCAGACTCTATCGAAAGCTTTCGATATGTCTAGCGCAGCAGCAAAAGATTCACCGAAATGCCGAAGAGCGGAGGACCAAGAGTCAGAGAGAAAGGAAAGGAGATCACCAGTAGAGGGTTTCTTACGAAAGCCATACTGATGATCAGAGATAAGATTAGAAGAATTGAGATGTTTCCAAAAAACAAAAACTTTAGAGAGAACGGAGGTTAAGGAAATGGGACGATAGTTAGAGGGTTGAGAGGGGTCCCCCTTCTTCGGCACAGGCTGAATGAGCGCACGTTTCCAGCAAGAAGGGAAGGTTGAAGTAGAAAGACATAGACGAAAAAGTTTACCAAGGCAAGATGCAAGCTCGGAAGCACAAGTTTTGAGAACCACAGGAATGATACTGTCAAGACCGTACGCCTTCTTAGTATTAAGCTCAGAGAGAGCAAAAGTG
>SEYY01022468.1:0-22500 GCA_009176605.1 Armadillidium nasatum
AAACAGTAATGATGGAAATAGTGATGATAATTTCATAATTGAATGAAGCTCCGGCATATGATCTTAGTAATTGCATTGCTGAAAAAAAAAGTACATAGGAAAATAGAGACAGTTAGAAGTCACAAGGGCCTATCGAACTGTCCCAGTCCAAAATCATTTTGGCTGTTAGTCCTTAATTAAATTTTGAAGGTTTTGGTGTTTTTAATGTATAAAATCGTTTTTCGCAATTTAATTTAATTTGTGTAAATAAGTTGACTTCAGATCATCTTTGAAGTTTCAGTATATTTAAAAAAAAATGCTCAATTGAAGCAAAGTATTACCATCAATGAAATACTACTGTTAGGCTACTTCATAGGGGATTGTAGCATGCTTGGGAACTGTGCAGTGGGCTTTATATGAGGTGAAAATATTTAAGTGCTCCTACTTTTGCTACATTTCCAAGAATAAGACACCTTGGTAAATATGCAGTTTACACATAGTATAAGTAATACTTATACTATTGATTATATCACTTTGATGGTATTTCTTTTTGCTGGTATTTAGTTGTTATTCAAAATATAAACTGGAAATGTAATGTATATTGAAGAAAAACTTTTTAAATGTGAAAAAAATTAAATCATTATATTAAAATGCACTTAAGGTAGTAAAAATTGATTTTGGATATCATTAAGCTAAACTGTTGTCTGAAACTTTGACATTGCGTAAGATATTAAACAGAAGATTATCAGAAAATATATTGATTTTAATGTAAGAATATATCAATAATTAATAAACTAGTTCAACTTAACCTAATCTTGACTTGAAGGGTAAATATACACTAATGGGCAGTAAATAAGCCTAACAAAAAAAGTAAAGATGTTAAAATGTATTAAGTATTTAAAATATCTAGCTATAATGCTTTCTTTTACAAAATATCTACATATTATCAATATTGTTATTAGGCGTAGACACATTCAGTTTAGTTATCCTAATTATATCATAATAGGATTTTTAGTACTCTAACCATTTTTAAATTTGTGGAATTTGATTTTCCTCCAAATTTAAATAATTTTTAATATATATTACATTTGAAGTTTATATTTTAAATAACAATTAAATGCCAGGTAAGATATGTAATCTGCATATTAACCGAAACCATGAAGTGGTTTCTCAGCTCTTAACAGATGATCTAAGTAAAAGGAAACTGTAAAAGTTTCCACAGAGCCAATTCTACTACCAAGTAACTTACCTATCAAAGATTGGTTCCCAAACCTTCAGCTCATTCTTGCAATTGGTAATGGTTTACATTATAGCATTTAACTGGCATTTCTTTCATTTAAGATGTAGAAACTTGAAACATGTTTATGGTAATTGTTTAACAGTCTTCTAACTTTGCATAAGAAATATGGAGATTGTAAGAAATCGCAAGAACCTTTCAAGACTGTCCCAATCAAACATGCTATGCAAAATATATTATTAATTATCCAACTTATGCATATATGAACTAAATATGCAATAATGAGCAATCAGCATTCAGGGTAACTTTAACACCATTCAACAAATTAGTCATGAAATATGATGCCCAAACCATATGCCCATGAAGTTAGCTTAAGATTTTTAGCAAAAGATTAAAGGACATTTAAAAAAATAAAATGGATAAAGTATCACAGTATGCTGTACATATAATGTTTATAAATATAATAAATAATAAAGTATTTACTTACTTAAGGCTCAACACTTCTAGTACAAATAAATAAGTATAAATAAATATAAGGTTACAATTAATAAATAAGTTAATAAAAAAAATTAAAAAATAAATAAGCATATAAATAAGTTTTTAGAATTTTCAAAATATTTTGGCTGAAACTTTTTTTTCATATTTACATGTAAAAATCAGGACATTTTTTAGATACAATCTTCCTGCATTGTTAGTGGAAGTTTGGGCAAAATCAATCCTGTGACCCTCACACTAAAAAAAAAAATGGAGTGTCTGTGGATCTCTGAAACAACTGATAGTACAGATAATTATAAGAATGCAAAAAATGTGTATCTTACCCAGTTATGAAGATTGCCCCATATTTGATATTAGTTCCATTAAGATTAAAAATTTGATTTCAAAAATTAAAAAAATGTCTGAATCCTGTTAAGGAGGAATTAAGAATGCTTAAGTCATGAAAACCAATAATACAACTCTGAGACCCAGGCCCAAAATCCTTTGATTAGTTTCCTGAAAATGTAAAATCAATTCCAAAGAGTTTTACCTTAACTACAACATTGCCTTTCTGTTCCCAATAATGCAGCTTCACATAAAATACTTCTAGCAAGTTGGTAAACTGTCTACCACACAAACTTCTGGTTCAAAAAACATGATGATCATGTTCACTTCAAGTATGGTTAAAAAAAAAAGAAAATATATACTTTTCATTCAAAACAAAAGGTTAAATAATTGTTGGTAATACTGTATCCATGAAGTTATTTTTGTAGTACAGTTTTTAAATAATTCTTATATGTATAGTTTGGTAGTTTGCTTTTATGAAAATAAGCATACTTGTCTCATTTATTATATTGAAAGTTTTACTCTATCCAACCTGAAAATGCATGAGATATTAGTTTTTATTTCTAATTAAATATTAAGAGTTTAAAAGTTATTTCCCAAAGGTTTTTAATTTTCAGGAAAATGGGAATTGCTTATATGTATATATTTGATAAAAATGGTTCACTCTTATTCTATAATGAATGGGATCGTAAAAAACACACTGGAATGTCCAAGGGAAGAGGTGAATATATATATATATATATATATATTATATATATATATAATAATATATATATATATATATATATATATATATATATATATATATTATATTATTTTTTTAAATGTAATAATTTTTATGTTGCATTCTTATATTTATGAGATAGCCTTCTGAATTTTATTGTAGATGTATTAAGAGGTATTAAGACCCATAAATGGTGCAGAGTTTTCAAGTAGGGTCATTCCAAGTCACTTCAACACGACAAAAATGGATTTTATAAAAATGGCACACTAACAGATAGAAAATATGAAGCTCATACGGTTCAGAAGATATGACCTTTGAAACTTTGGTCAAAAATGTCAATTTTCAGAGAGTAGTCCGAGGTCAAAATAAAATATCTCGGCTTCTATGGCACTTAGAAGCATCGTATAAAGACCATTTAAAAGATCTTGAATAGCGGTACAACATTTATTTAGATGATTTTGACCTCGGAGGTCAAATAAAAAATTTGACCTATTGTGACCTTGACCTTGAAAAAAAAAACCTCCTCTTCGATTTTTTTCAAACTTTGAATTATTGTTATAATATGTATTTTAATTTTTTAATGAATTATTTTTGGTTTTGGCTTGGTTTAGAAAATATAAGCAATTTAATAAGTACAATATCACATTTTTTTGCGATTTTGATTTTATCTATTCATATATATATTATATATATTATATATATATATATATATATATATATATATATATATATATATATATATATATATATATATATATATATATATTGTAAGGGGCTGGCTGCTACCGAGTATATTTTTCTCGTTTCAGATTGCCATGGGTTCACACCTCTTTATATACACAAAATAAAGAAAAAAAAAGAGTAGTGGCTTAAAACAACCAAAGACTTGAAAGTGGAAAGCATTTTACTGTGAAATTTATCACACTACTGACATATTTCTTTTCCCAAAGTGACCTCATATATCGATAACCTGACTCCATAGGTAAGGCGTGTGAGAATTATAAATAATTACCCCAGACTAAGCACAAAGAATATAACCTACTCTTGTAATATGTAACAACTAATAAGAATGAATTATTGCCCGAAATGGGAACAATAGGCACAAGTGCACTCAAGCATCGTGTTAACATCAATCTCCCTTCACGCTCTCCAGTCCATGGCACATTTAATATTGTGGATCCCATCAAAATCATAACTAAGACTATATTCCTCAGACCCCATGCAATCTGAAACGTATACTCGGTTACAATTATATATATATATATATATATATATATATATATATATATATATATATATATATATATATATATATATATATATATATATATAGAGAGAAGAGAAATTAAATGTTGGAACTTTCATTGAATGAGATAAAAATCGCAAAAAGTTAAAATGTGATATTTGTACTTATAAATTGCTTATATTTTCTAAATCAAGCCAAAACAAAAATAATTCCTTAAAAAATTAAAATTCTATATAACAATAATTCAGAAAGTTTGAAAAAAATCACAGAGGATTTTTTAAGGTCAAGGTCAAATAGGTAAATTTTTATTATATTCAAAATATCTATATAAATGTTATATATCAAATCTATTAAATATATTTACACGATGCTTCTAAGATAAGAAGCCGAATATTATATTTTATATATCTATAATTATATTTTTGAAAAGTAAAATATATCTTCTGAATATGTATGCAATAAACGCCATTATATTTATTGTTAGTGTATTTTATAGAGGTTTGCCAAATTTTGGTTGAAGTGACTTGGAATGACCCAGTACTTAAAAATGGTAAAAGAATTATACTATTGGAAAGCTCATGATATGAAGGTTCTATTGATATATACTTTTATGGTTTTTAAATTAATAATAGCTGAGATATTGACCCCAAAATGTGGGTGACTGGCCATGGGAACCCTTCTCAAGCGAAATTTTGAGGACCCATATATCGAAAACTATAGGTCGTAGAGACCAGCTGTTTGTACCTATGAGATCAGGACCAAAGCTCTGTGTGCCAAATTTCATAAAAATCTGAGACTAGGTGGTGTAAATTGAAATTTTTTTTTTTGTGATTTAACATGGATTTACTCAAATAATAGTTAAACGTACATCAACAAAAATAACTTTTAATATTAATATCAATAAATAACAAATAAATAAATTATATTAATAAGTAAATGACCAGTAAGTAAGATATTAATGTACATATTAATAATAATAATAGTAATAACAGGAAGGATAATGATAACAATAACTAATAATAATAAATATAGTAATAATAAATAATATACCAGTAATATAAACTTTAATAACGCAAAAGAAAGTTATAAGACAAACAAGCTCAATAACATCTTATAAATACTAATATTTCATTTTTTTTATACATATATATATTCTGACAAACAATGAATATGTATGCATTAATATATAATACAAATAACAATAAATTCTCCAACAATGATATCACTATAGATTATACATATATAGAATATCAATAATATTTCTTTATGTAATTATACACCAAAGGTGAGATAACTGTCTTTATCTTTAATTAAGGCCCGAATCCTCATTCACCATACATATGCATATATAACACAATAAGTGTGATAAGAATTTTTTATTTATAACTAGCACAAGGCTACTTAACATATTCTCCTTTTTGGGGTCACTGGTCTTTCTGTCCCGAATAATTATAGGTATCAAGTATTTTTGAAAGATTTTAGAGGGGTATTATACCACAACTACAATGTTGGATGGGGTTAATAGATAGAATTTAAAAAATAAGATCAGTACACAAGGTAGGTTTGCGGGAGATTAATTATATATCCTACGTTTTGGTTCACCATTCTGTTTTTTTAACTCAAGATTTTGTTTCCCCCCAGTTGGGAATATATTCTTTACTCCTCATAAGATGGAGGAATCCTCAACCCACATCAGTTGAAAATTTAACAGCTTCCTGGACTAGTACCTGATAAAAGACAGCAGACAATAATGATTAAATATTTTCCCCCCTATAATCTCCAATAATAATAACTGAATTTAAAAAAAATCTATTTGTAAGATATCTCCAACAACCTAAATATATTACATTACATTTATTAGAATTGACTGTTTAATCTATTTTTCTAAGTTATTTACTTTCTTGAATTTGTCAAATCTTAATTTCAATTGTTTTAAATTACGTTAATTTGTTACATTCCTTAATTAATTAAATCAAATTTGATCATTAAATTTACAACTTATATTGTCACTTTCCCAGAGGTCTGGGAGAATATATATATTCCACAGGAATATAAGAACTGTTCACATTCAAATCAAAAATATATATATCATTTAAACAAGTCTTTCAAAAAAATCAATTTTCAATATTTATATCAATACTTTTCTGGGGAAAAGAGAAAAACTTTATAATCCATTTCAATATGTTAGTATATATATATATATATATATATATATATATATATATATATATATATATATATATATATATATATATATATATATATATATATATATATATATATATATATCTGGTATATATATATATATATATATATATATATATATATATATATATATATATATATATATATATATATATATATATATATATATATATATACTATATATATATATATATATATATATATATATATATATATATATATATATAGTATAATAAGTACTAGAAGATACTAAAAGCTGATTAGTTAGCATGTTACTATTAATAAATATAAATGTAAATCCCAGTAAAATTTTAAAAAGTTTGAAAATTTCTAATTTTGTTAGTTTTCTTCCATGTAAGAAAAAACAATTAAAGTAATCTAGGGTCATTGACTTTAGTTCTATATTTATTCAGTATTATATTATTTAAATATAAGGTTACATTTCCCACTCATTGGAGAATAGATAAATTGGGAACATAAAAATATTTGTATGAAAAACCAGTATTTTAGTTCTGCTATAATTTTTGTTTTTATGCCTTAAGAAATCCTTTTAATTTAAAAACTAACCATATGAAAATTAAATTGCAGTATGTTAGACAGTAAAAGAAAAATGAAATTTTGCTTATTCGCAGGTCATCTAGTTTCCCCAAAGGTCATCTAGTTTCTCACAAGAGTAATGGTCTTCTGATCTTGTATCTATCATACCATTTTTTAACTTCTGTAAAAATCCGAACAGATTTGAATTAGAGTTATTTTTTATGTGGTTTGGGAGCCTTGTCTTATTTCTTTTCAATACAAATAGTCTTAAGATTTATTTTTTTTTGAATTTCATTTTTATCTTAGTAAAAATATTTATTAATATTTTCTTTTTTTCCAGGAGGCAAAACTTATGTATGGTATGGTTTACTCTCTAAAATCATTTGTATGGAAGGTAAAGAAATGTGTTTTTTTAAGAATTTTTATTTTTAGCTTTATATTTATACCTTAATTTTTACTTTTATTCATTTGAACTCGGAGTCATAATAATAACTTACACTCTAATTTTATGTTTATGATTTTAATAAAATCTTGATTTTTAATTTTTTTTTTTTTTTTGTGAGTGCATGCTTGCTTGATTTATGAAGTAGCAACTTTGTATACAATGAGTTTTTAAAAAAAACAGTTTTTACTTGCAAAGCTAGTATTTTTATTTAAGCACAACTTCAGGGAAATAAGAATTACTAACTTTTGTAATTCTCCAAACTCTGCGATAACTTCGTTTAATCTGCTTACAAATATTTTCAAGTTTTTGAGTTTAGTTGACCTTTCAATATATATGTTGGTGTATTAGATGATTGTAAAAGATTGGTACCTTGTTAAGTACTTATTTCCCAAGATTTCAGAGCTAATTCAGTTTCTAATTCTCTTTAGAATATCTATGTTCAGTAATAACTTGAATCCTAAATCTTAAATTTTACTTACTTCACAAGACTTTGAATTAATATCAGGATTTTCACATCTTCCCATTAGGTGCAACTTATCATTTGTTTGGTTGCTACTCTACTACAATGCATATTTAGGCCTAACAACTTTTTTTTTTTTTTTGAAAAGGTAGAGTTTTTATCAAGCTCTCATTCAAAATACCTGTTTGAAATCAAAATTGGCCCTAATTATTCCAATGTTTATTTATTGGAATAAACAACAATATTAATAATTATAACAAAACATAATTTGAAATTTGTTATGCTAATTTTATGAAAATTGTAAACCAATCTCTAAAATGTAAAAAAAAAAAAGGATATATTTAATAGTTTTGAAAAATATAGGAAATGTGTGTAAATAAGGAACGATATTTTTGATAGTTTGTGTTAGTTAATTCTTTATATAATCTAGGTAAGATATTTTACTTAACAAAATTTAATATTTGAATTCACCATTACCATTCATATGAGAGGACTCTAAAGATTTGAAAAAAATTGTAATATGGTGAAACCATTGAAAAATAAACTTTACTTTAACTTTTTTGCAAGCTATGATACCAGTTATTTAGTCTGTTTCTTAAGGTCTGAAAGGCCTGAGGATTTTACCATGTCAGTGAAAGGAAACTAGGTACTCCTTAAATGTTTCTTTAGATTAAGAAGTACAAAAGTTAAAAGGAATCACATTTGGACTGTAAGGTTGATGTTTAAAGACATCCCATCAAAATTTTCGAAAGGAGGAATGAACGGAAACATTATCATGGTTGAAAAGGATTTTGGTTAAGCTTTCTGCAACGTTCTTTATTAAGGTTTTCACTAATTAATACAAGCTTTATCACAATATATATATATTCTTAAGAAAGTCAACAAGCGAATACATTGTGTATCTCAAAAACTGTTGCCATACCATATCTCCTTTCCATTTTGCTTTTGCTTTGATATTTGTAAATACCATTTTTCACCCTTTGGTAGCAAAAGTAGTTGATTATTGTTAGTCTCATTGGCCATATTAATAAACCTGTGTTTAAATTAGCTTTTACAGGATATTGATACCACTTATTCGTTAAATGCATTGAAAAAAATCAGTCCTTGCCTCTAAAAGTTCTTTATGCAACACTTTCAGCACCCAGTAATCAGAAAGTTCATAGAACAAATTATATAAATATGCAGTTTATATTCCTAGGGTGTTTGCTATTGTTTCCACTTTTAATCACCAATTATTTTCAGTTAGTTACCGAGCATTGATAATTATCAATCCAGTAAAAACATTGTAATGTTTTTACTGGATTGTCTACAGCATCATGAATCATCTCTTCCATCTAAAAGAAATAAAAATTTCCACTTATATATTGTTGGTTTCTTTAAAGCATTGCCTCATTGTCACTCCTTTTATTTTCTAATACATCCACTATTTTACTCATCTGTCCAAACTTTACAAAGTAGTTAGTATTTGTTCTTATTTAAATTCTCAAAATTTATTGCTCAAAAAGGAACTTATTTTAAAATGCTTTTTTTTTTTCTATCCATATAACACAGATTACTTTCATTTTCTAAATAAAATAGTCCGACCAGTAAATGTTGCTAAATAGTTATGCATAATGTTTGTACTTAATAGTTCATACCAATTTTTAAAATGTTAGTAACGTAAACCAAAAGTTTGACCATTCATAGCAAAGTGCTATTCAGCATCAAGCAATAAGTTATTATAACCAATTATACTATCTCGAGTAGAATATTTTCATGACGTCAACCATATATTATATTATTAGTGCGCTCACCAAATTAGGTACTTGTCATTAAGTCTCTTAGCCTAGTCGGGTGTATTGCGACATTGTTGTTTGTTTTACTTTTAGCTAGATTTTCTTTTTGCAAAAAGTCAAAGTATAATCATTTTTTGTATTTGATGTGATGAAATTAAGGTGAAAGAAGAATATAATCAAATTTCACCTTTCAACTGATGGTGTTCTGAGATAATTTTAGTTTTAAGGACTATTATAAAAAAACAATGTCTTTTATTTTGGTTTATTGATAGTTCATGGTAGAAAACTATTTAACAATCTATTATCCAAATATAATGCACACAATTATTTTTTCCTTCCATCTGTTTACATGAAAATTGTCCTATTATTTAATAGTTTATACTTTACTTTTTAATCCACCACATTTATTTTTTATTTATAGAAGCATAGAATGACCATAAAAATCATAATAAATAAATACTTAAAGACCTGTGTTTCTTATTTACAACTACAAACTACAGAATACAAAAATAAAAAACACAATATATATATATATATATATATATATATATATATATATATATATATATATATATATATATATATATATATATATATATATATATATATATATATATATATATATATATATATATATATATATCCTCTGTATAGGTATCACCAGTTGATTTAAAAGAAGGATATTATTGCTTTTCTTCTGATAAATATCGTTTACATTTTTATGAATCTCCTACAAAATTAAAAATGATAATGACAACTGATTTGACAGCTCAAGGTATTAAAGAATTGTTACATCAGATATATACACAGGTAAGTTTCCTTGGCTTAAGTTTTATTATAATCATTATTAATAAATGATTTTCTCTTGGAATAATCAATTTTAAAAATATAAATAATTTCAGTGGTCAGAAAATTGTTTTTAGTTATATAAACGAAATCAGGTTTCATCTCTCCGTTTGTATCGTTTATTTTATCATTTTCATCTCCATTTATTTAGTTAATTATACTTTAGTGGTAAAATTGAGGATTAAATTGAATTGGCAAAGTTTTTGTTAATTTATTATTGATAGTTGCTTCTCCTCCATTATTAATATTTTTATAATTGTTTGAATCGCTAAAGAATTTAAAATTAAAGAAATAGATGATGTTCATAATGCTAAACTTATCTCAATAAATAGCTTAATTCTATAGATTAGAAAATACATCATGCGTAATATTGATGTTGAAAATGAAAAATAAGCTTAAAATTAATTTAAAAAAAAAAAAAAAAAGATAAATGGGATTTAAATTGGTAGTTTAGGAAAAGTAACATTCAAAAAAGTTTTTTTTCTTTCGGAAAAGTATTTAGCAATGAAATTGTGATTACTGCTCATTTAGGAAAGTACCAAAGTCTCTCAGTACTTTCAACTCCCTATTTTTAACTTTTTAAGAAGCCTCATAGAGTCACTCTTGTCATCAACAAGAAAAATTGTACAGGAAAAGATAAACATCATCAGTTTGTCAGTGTAAGTTCGCCATTATCTTTCATACATGTGTTCTGTAACACAAAGTATATGTTACATTATTTTGCATTACCCACACTAGAATTACGCATCTTCGAAAATGATGCATAGTTGAATTCGGTAATTTATTTTCCTTTAGTGGTATGTTAAAAAATGTGATTTATTATTGATGATTTACTTAATTTGTCTTGATATCTATCCTCAAGCTTTTCAATCACGTTGTATTTTATATACCCTCAATTTATTCTTTTGTTGGCCTGAATATTTATGTGGATGGATTACTACTTCATGATTTGTGGTAATTGCCTTAATGAGGTTAAAAGTTTATATATATATATATATATATATATATATATATATATATATATATATATATATATATATATATATATATATATATATATATATATATATATATATATATATATATATATATATATATATATATAATAGATTTATGTTGAATACGTTGTTATGAATCCCCTATGCACTGTGGACAAACCTATTGAAAGCGAACTATTTTCTTCTAAGTTAGATGAAATGATCAAGCAACACCCTTCCTTTCAGTCAAGATACTCATAACTCTGAAGATATCTGAATATTTATTCGTGTTAAGGTAAGGTTGTCAAAAATCGGTGCATGATCATTGCTTCTACATGAAAGTTGCCAGACTCCCAAGACCGAGTGAGTCTTATGTCTGGAAATATAGTTTTTGTTTCTTCTTTTACTGGAAAGGAAATTTAAAATGTAAAAGTTAATTTTCAATTTACCATAAAGTAATAAAAAAAATAGTTGATTATTGATATAAAGTAGTAAATTATTTGATTTTTTAAAATTTAATTTAATTTAATGAATTAATCATACTTTCAAAAATTTCTCAAAGTTACATAATTGGAAATAATAATGTTAGAAAAGCAACTATCTAAAACTTTAATTGTATTGTTCTCTAAATTAAAATAAAAAAAAAATATTGCTTGTGATTAAAACATTACAGTTTTATAATATACCCATTACATCACTTTTTAGACATGTAACTTGCATACTCATAAAGGTATTAAACTTATTTTGTAGAGTGAAAAAAATTCTGATTAAATTTACCTTTGTGGAAATGTTTTTCTTATTGCATTAAAAATTGGAATCCAATGATAACTATGATATAAATTAGAAACAAAAAGAATGAATTTCATTTACAAGTGATTATTTTTTTTTTATAAAAAATACCATAAGATATTTAAAAATAATTTTTAGGTATATTAAGACTTGTTAATGTCAGATGCAGAAATAACGATAATTTATTACACAAGTTATTAATTAAACCTTCCATCTGTTTCTAAAAGTCTTGTGATTCATACAAAATAATTTTTAAAAAATTAAAATAAGTTTTGGGTTACAGTATTAAGTATAGTATTTTGGTACAGAAGAGGGTTTGTATTTACGTGTTAAAAATTTACATATATATATTTTTTTATATTACTTTTTTTTTATAATAATGCATTAAACTGTTTATAAGATAAAAACTTTATTTGTACTTTATTTACTGTAAATAACCACATTATATATATATATATATATATATATATATATATATATATATATATATATATATATATATATATATATATATATATATATATATATATATATATATATATATATATATATATATATATATATATATATATATACACAAATTTACTTTTTTTTTTTCCCCTTTGGACCTTCCTCATTGGAAGGACCACACCGCATTCAGGAAATCCGAAATGGCCGCCAGCCGTTCCCAAAGGTCTCTCAGAGAGAAGTGATGGCGAGTTGTGTTCTGTGAGGGAGGAGCATCTCAAGAGATGTTCTGTTGTCTCTGGTTCTTGCATACATCTTTGGCATATTGGGGATAGTGTGTTTTTTATTTTGAATCTATGTTTGTATGCTTGTAGGTTAAGGTAGTGGCTTGACCTTAATCTGGATAGGGTAATTTTGGTTTTGCGTGGTAATTTGATATGTCAGGGGGTTGTGAGTTGAGTAGGTGATTTGGTTGGCGGGTGTTGAGATAATTTTGTGTTATGAAGGTGTGTATGTTTTTGTTTGTGTGTATGTGTTTGTTTCGTTTTCTGTAGGTGGAATGGTTCTGAATGTGTTACTGTAGTTTTGGGCGGGGGATGATAGGGTTAATTTTAGGCGTGTCTTGTGTGGTCTTATAGGGTATAGTGACATGGGTGTGATATGTCTAGAGTATTGGCATAGAATTGGGTTCCTATCATGTCTATGTATTTTTGTTTCTTCGTGTGAATGCTGAATTGGGGGAGTTTTAGTGCAGCCTGTGATAATTCGAAGAACGGTATTTTGAAGTAATTTCTGTGTTTGAGGGTGAGGTGAGTAATTAAGTGTTGGTCTGATGAACTGTTTGTATGCTGTGGTGAGGGTGGTTAGTTCGTCACTGAAGTTGTTTTGTGACGGTGTTCGTATGATGTTTAGTCTCCTGATTTTAGTGTTGGTTATATTTTGAATGTGTTTTGAGAAGGTAAAATGTGTGTCATATGTGAGGCCTAGGATCTTTGGAGATTTATTTAGAGGAATGAGGGAATTATTTAGTTTTACATGGGGGTGGATGGAAGATTGGTGTCTATCGGAAGTAATAAGAGTGAGGATTTTTCAGGGGAAGCTGTCATTCTGTTTGATTTTATCCATGTTTCCAGTTGGATGTATGATTGCGTGAGTGTTGGCTGTGCGTATTAAAGGGTTTTGTATCGTAATGGATGTGTCGTCGGCATTTGTTATTTTTATTTCTGGGGTGTGGGGTGGGTAGGTCTGCTGTGTACAGATTAAATAGCAGAGGGGATAGGATGGCTCCCTGTGGGACACTATTTCTTAGTTTTACTGTTTTTGAAAGATAGTTTTTGTTGGAAACTCGTGCTGTACGATCAGATAGGACAGCGGTTCCCAACCCTTTTTTCCTTCTGTACCCCTTCATAATGTTTTTTATTTACGAGTACCTTCGTACACACACAAATCCAATATATATATATATATATATATATATATATATATATATATATATATATATATATATATATATATATATATATATATATATATATATATATATATATATATATATATATATATATATATATATATATGAACAATAATTTAATTTCGTAATTTGATATTCTATAATCTATATTCTATTAATTTTTTTCTTTTACATTCTTTTTTAAATTAAGCCATATATTTTTTGTGTACCCCCAATCGATAGCTGGAACCGCTGAGATAGGAAGTTGGAAATCCATTTTTTATAATTGTTGGGTATAGGTGAGTGTAGGATTCTTTGTATGAGGTCATGTCTGGGGACTATATCAAATGCTTTGTTGATGTCAATTGCCACGAGTATGGTCCTGTAGGATGGTTTTTTGTTGAAGCCGTTTATTATGTTGTGCTGGTGGTGTGGAATTTCTTGAATCCGTGTTGAAAGTGTGAGGTTTGTATGAGTGGTTGTATTTTTGTAAGTATGAGTTTTTCTAAGAGTTTGCATAGTGTGGATAGGGAGAGAGATCGGGCGGTATGAAGGGAGGTTTGGGTCTTTCCTGGGTTTTAGTTTGGGGGTAATTATTGCACATTTTATTTATTTTTTTTATTAGAAAAAATAACTATACCTGTATATAATGATGCCTCAGACTCTGAGAAGCCATGAGGGCCGACTCTATTTACCATCATCGCTTAGATGTTGGAGTCATTAATTTCTGCAATGTTTGTAGTCTTTACCCAAATTTTCACTTTGTGGAATATCACCAGTTTTTGTTCCGAATGATAAATTGGGTATTTGGAGCCCTGACAATTAAATCCGACATGGTATACTTATACTATCCCTATCTTTGATATGCGCGCATTGACGTTTTCTTTTGCAATGTTTCAAATTTTCCATTATATGGCTTTCTTGCCATTGCACGATTAAATTCATCTGTCCAAATTCTACAATCCTGAATTCATAGACTATATATACACCAAAATAAAGCACATTTTCTAATATTTTCCTTCCAAAATTATACTTTATTTAAGGGTATACTATCATGATTTTTATAGTCTAAACTCCAAAATAGAGCTAGAAAGCTCAATCTCTCTCAATCAATCAATTTTTTTAATTAGTATTCAGAATTTTCTGTACTTAAAAAAAAAAGGCAAACTCGGAAAATGATTTTAACTTTCCCTTCCACTCTTACATTTTCAATATTTTCATGGAGTATTTCTTCTTTTTTTCATTAAGATTTCTGAACTGTGGAATAAATACTGAATGGTTGTCCATAACATGTAGGTTTGAAGATAATGTAGTTAGTTTATTATTATTATATTTAAAAAGTTCACATCTGCCCTATTTGAGGAGTGGAACTTTTCTAGATAGTATATCCCTAGGATTCGCATACGATATCATTCACTCTACCATTAATTCCCTAAGGTATAATTCAAAACCAACAATTCATTATATTTACTAGCAAAGAAAACAAGTTTTAAAAATATTCTTGAACAGATTAAAAAGAATTTTATAACAGGTTACGAATTTGAGTTTTGAAGATAACTTCACCAAAGAACAACATATTAATATAAAAATACGAAGTAAATAATAATAATCATAATAATAATAATAATAATTATAAAATAAAATAATCATAATTAAATAAATAAAATCTACAATTCCCAATATATATATATATATATATATATATATATATATATATATATATATATATATATATATATATATATATATATATATATATATATATATATATATATATATATATATATATATATATATATTTAAAAATTTTTTAAAAGAAAACAATATAAAATCCATAACAATTATATAACACAAAGGCTAATTTGCAAGGCAGTTTATTTTTAAATTTAAAAAATAAATAAATATCACTATTAAGGCATACCCTTAAAATTAAGTTTTCTTAAAAAAAAAGAAAAAAAAAAAAGACAATGGCTTCTCTTATTCAATAATAATTCTTAAAATTGCATTGATGTTCTAACATTTTAAATAATTTATTGTAATTTAATGTGGCACTGAAATTATTTCTAAATTTGAATTTGATAAAAGGCAACTACTTTATTTATGAACGAAAATAAGACGATAAATGGTTTGTTGAAAGTTTCATCATCATATTATTATTATATAATAAGTAAGTATTATATTTCACAATAATATAAATGACTGTTGAATTACCTTTTTAAACTTAGATAAAAACAAGTCTGATCAAGATGTTAAAGACAGATGAGTAGATCCTTATACTTACTTGGGTTTCACATCCCCACAATTTGAAAGCAATAATGATATTTTTCAGTGTAAAAGTTTTTAATTACTACCTCTCATATGTAAGTCTTTAAAATTCATAGCAGCATTCTTAAACATGGTAGTGAAAAAAAAAAAAAAAAAAAAAAAAAAAAAAAATGATCTATGGTTGGGTGATTTCAAACTATGCAAAATTCGTTACATTTTATATGTGATAGATCATCGAGTACTAAAAGGGTTTTTATTTTTATTTATTTTTTTTTTTATTTTTTTTAGCAGATTACTTTTTCACAATGGGAGTGGGGATTTAAAAGGCACATTTTGAGCTTTTCATTTGAGCTGAAAATTAACCAACCCAGATATAAATATAAAAAAAAGTAAAGTGGGGCAGGGGTGGGTGGGCGAAGGAAATTTAAATTGAGTATGAGAAATCTGCTCAAAGAAGGTCCCACAATGGTAAGGCTATATATATATATATATATATATATATATATATATATATATATATATATATATATATATATATATATATATATATATATATATATATATATATATATATATATATATATATATATATATATATATATAATATAGCCAACATATATTGTGTCCCTTTTATTTCTAAATCTTAGCCCTAAATTCTAACTCATTGTCAAGAAAATTTTAACTAAAAATCAAAGTCCCAGCCTGATGTATCGTCAGGTGGTGGTTCGTCCTTTTCCGGAGGATACTCATCAAAATTACTTGCATCAACGACAGACGCAATGCGAGGAATAATCGGTGGAGGAAGAGTTCGCTCCTTCAAAGCTTCCCAGTAAAATCCTTCGAACCACCTTTAAGATATATATATATATATATATATATATATATATATATATATATATATATATATATATATATATATATATATATATATATATATATATATATATATATATATATATATATATATATATATATATATATAATATATAAATGTAAAAATTTTCTGTAAAAAAATAAAAATATTCACATATCTTAATATGTCATTTTAAATGTTATTAGTTTTCTGTTTGAAATATACAACAAAGTGATTTTCACTTTTTAGAATTTTTATACTAAGTTAACATCTGATTTCTTGAAGTTTCGAATTCTATGATTCTCTCATGTAAGGTCTTGTGATAAAAAAGATGAATTAAAAATACATAATACTTTAAAACTCACTTGTGCTTTTGGATATCCTTGATTCCCCCTCGTTGGTAGCCTAATCTCTCTGCGGGATTGTCACGACACAGCCTTTTGATAAGTGCTGTTGCATTTTTGGTAATATTTCTCGGAAACTCGATCTGGTCTATTCCTTTTAATATGGCGTTATACGTTTTCATAGGATCTTGTCCGGTGAACGGCGGCGTACCTAAAGATGAATAAAATTAATATCTCAAATATAAATATGAAATAGGTTTCAGAAAATAACTTTGCTCGTATTATTATTAAATAACACAATAATAATTGACTGAAACAGTAGGTTATCTATATCTAATTAATATTATTCTGAAAGTTTTTTTTTTAAGCCTATACTTTAACATGGGTTTCTAAGCCAACTGGCCGGACCAATAATAAGCTTCACCAAATGTTATCTATTTCTTTAAATAGCAAGTAAGCGTATCTCTTTGGGATACGCATATGAGCTTGTTATTATTAAAATTTACTTGCCTTCAGTTCCACTATAGCTTTTAAACAAAAATAACAGCAATTATTTATTTATTTACCCAATAAAATTAGGGATGAAGTAAGTGGATAGAATGGAATAATGTCGAATAAAATATTTCTTATTGCCTAACCATAAATTAAGAATAAACAAAAAAAATAAATGAAAAAAACCAAACACACCAAAATAGTATTCGACTTTATTCCATTCCACCTTATTTCCTCATACTTAAAATACAAAAAAACAAAATAAAACAGTTTACTATATATATATATATATATATATATATATATATATATATATATATATATATATATATATATATATATATATATATATATATATATAATATATATAATATATATATATATATATATATATATATATATATATTATATAATAATATTATATATATATATATATTATATATATATACTATATCATATAAATATATACATATAAACTACTATACTTAAAACCTATAATATATAACTATATATATATATATAAATATATATATTATATATATAATATATATATATATATATATATATATATATATATATATAGTATAATATATATATATAATATATATATATATATATATATATATATATATATATATATATATATATATATATATATATATATATATATATATATATATATATATATATATATATATATATATATACTAATATACTAGTTACATTTCTTGCTCTATCATTGTAAATTTGTACAAATGATGCACCTTAAAAACTTCTTACCTGTTGGCTGGCTCAATTCTTTATTAGTTTAGATTTTTCATACTTTTAATCCTCTTTGATTGGATAAGTTCCCCCACAGGCAACTTTTCCAGGTCTTTTCTTTGTAAAATTTCATTTTTAAAATTTTTTTTAAGCATCTAACCTCATAATATGTCTTTACACTACTCGTGGAATAAACAAATATGTTCTCAAATATTTACTTTTGTCCTTATCTCTTTTTAAAATAATAAAATAGATTAACATCTTCACTCTTTTTAGAAGTTCTGTGATCAATACGGTGTCTTATATCATTATATCCACCATTTACCAACCATCTAGGGTATAATAATAATAAAAAACAAATTTCTTTTCCCTTATTCCGTTTAGTATTTTCTAAACTTCAGTTTCTTAAACTTTTTTGTTCCAACCTTATTTGAAGAATTTGGAAATTTGGAGAACCATCACTTCAATGAACACTACTTTTTTTTTCTACAAATGGATATCATATTACATCTGAGGAACTCGAGGGAATCATTTTTATACACAGTCTAATTTTTTTTAATCCAAACTTGACTGAGAAATTCATTCTTTCATACACTCTTACGATGAGGCGCATGTCGATATTATTTTACCTTCAATCCATAAGTTGAGCTGACCTGACCTAGCTCTGTTAACACCAATGTCTAAAATATTTTGCTTCGGGAGTCCATTACTCCCTTTTCTAAGGGTAATAGATGAAACAAACACTTTAAAAAAAAAAAAAACTGCGTAAAGAATAAATAAATAAGTTTCAAGTAACTAATAACTATCTTATTCTTCTTCAATCATGGGTCAAAGCGACCTCCCTTGTCCTTTCTTGAATAAAACTCTTTCCTTTGTTGTAAAATGAACAGTCTTGTCTTCTTTGGCATCTTGGTCTGAATTTGCTAAAGGTCGTCTGTCTATCCTATCTTTTGGCTTAGTTTGCATCATCTGGGGCTACGTCTAGTTCTACTTTAATATGCTAACCTCCTAGAAGAACTGATTGAAGGCTATAAACAATATGACTGTACCTTTCATTAATTTTTTTACCCTTCTGGATATATCTGGCGTTATTTTTTTATTTTAAAACAAAAAAAAGGTCGCGTTTCAAGGGCATTGCCTTATTCGAGGAGAGAAACTTTTCTCGTTAGTTTTTTATGTGGGATCTATCATGTGACCTCATGCAAAGCGCCAGTCAATCATTACAGCTCATACCTTCCGTACATGGAAAAGCGTGTGCAGGAATGCCTTGATGTTAATGGCGATCTCTTCAAATATTTGTTGTGATGTCAACACGATTCTCAAACACCAAGGTTTGTTCGTGGAAAATTTTATTAACTTATGACCACTACTTTGATATATATCTATAAGCCCATATCTGGGGACGAGATCGAGTGGGATAACCTGTATTATACTATTAAAATTACATGTATTTACAGATTTTGAATAAAAAATAAAGAAAAAACAATCTAATTCTTCCTTAATATAAGATTATAAAATTTTTAAATTTATTAATTAAAATTTTCAAAATATACTTTTGCATTTTCATCGGCAAAAATTTTTTAACGTCTCTTCGCTAATATATATATATATATATATATATATATATATATATATATATATATATATATATATATATATATATATATATATATATATATATATATATATATATATATATATATATATATGCAGTAACCAACCTGTCAAAAGTTCGAACATAAGAACTCCTAATGACCAATAGTCCGCTGATATGTCATGCCCTTTATTTAATATGACTTCGGGAGCAACATATTCTGGTGTACCACAAAATGTCCATGTTTTTCCTACCAACCTATAATATATATATATATATATATATATATATATATATATATATATATATATATATATATATATATATATATATATATATATATATATATATATATATATATATATATATATATATATATATATATATATTACAAAAATACATTCCTCCTATGTGAACATTAAAATTATGATGTTTGTGAAGTTTACCCTAAATTGCTGGAATTTGACAAAAGTAATAATTAAGAATAATTAATTAAAGGGTAATAATTAAAAGCAGAAATTAAATAAATAAATTAGTAAAGTCAAAATGAAAAACTCATTTTTCTTCAAATGTAAATTTGACGATTTTCAATTTTAGGGAAAGTACACATAATTTTAAAAAGGTTTTTAGGATGTTTAAAAAATAAAAGAGAGAAAAAATTCTAAAATGTTATTAATATACTCTTATAATTACTAATGACGGAATTTTAAGATTATTTTCAAAATATATATTCCGATTATCAAAGTAAAATTTCTATTATTTAAAAAAATAAAACGTGGTTTGTATGTGCTTTAAAGAGAGTCCTTCAATTTTGTTTTTTTTTTACTCTTCAGTGTTTCACACTTTTTGACCTTCTCCATAAGTTGCTTCCACGATACGGGAAGGTCGCCAAACCGACTGAAAAAAAATCACTAAATAAACTTTAAGGCTTAACTGCCTTAAAGTTTATTTTTCATTATGATATTAATTTGCATGCTTACGTGGTCAACCTTTCAATCTATCCTGTCAAGCGAGGACATAAACACTCAAATTGTATTTTTCCTTCCAATTTCTTATTCAACATTCCACCAAAAAATAACACCAAAGAAGTTTAATTTTTGTTGTCTCGGTGTCAAACAGTTTCAAACCATTTATACACACTAACCCACATTATAAGACGCAGTGACAAATTTTTCCGTAAAATGAATTCAAAAAGTATTCGCAACTTGTTAAACAAACCATTATTATTTTACATTCATTTACATTGACATTCTTACCTGCCAAATTTCTTCCTTCGTCTTCGTCTTTATTCCTTTATTTGCAGCCAACTCCACTCCCAAAAATTTAAAACGGAACCTCCAACTTTTTTCCCTCTGAAACACATTAATCACTAGTAACCATTCGTCTTTCACATAACCATTAATTCTTTTTGTCGTTATTCAATATCTGTAGTTCTCTTCATGTATTGTGACATGCTTCAGAAATCAGCTTTCGTGGAATTTTTTTTTCTTAATTAGGTAGCAAGGTGTGTCATCAAACTAGACATTAATCAAGTTTCATTTTAAAGATAATGCGTGTAAGAGTTTTATGATTTTATATCAGTTAAACATTCAACACAAAAACATTTAATCATGATACGCGCTTTTGACATGAACTGTAGTGTATATGTCAATTCCCCTCCCATTTTTTTTTACGTAGCTACTGATTAGAACGTTATATACATATATATATACGTTGTGAAATTTGTCAAAACAGATTAATTAGACCTATCGTGCAATTATAAATTTCTATTATATAAAAATCAGGAAATTATATGATAAAAATAAAACAATAATATAGGCTATCAGTTACATTTAAAAAAGAAAACGATTTTATACTTTCATATCTTTCACACAAACAGATTCCAATGGAGGCCATTTAACCAGGTTTCCCATTCACCCTGTCCTCTCGGTCACGAGTTTTTACGTTTTTTTTTTTTTTTTTTTTTTTTTTTTTTAAATATTGCAACGACCGTAACTACTCTTATACCAAACAAAGATCACTCACAAAATGTATTAAAAATTTTTTAGTATTTTTTTAAATAAATTTATTTAATAAAATTTTTTTTTTTTAGTACGAGTGCAGAGGATTGTTCTTTCCAAATCTAACACTATATGCCCTGCAATTTGTCTCATCGCAAGGGTGACGATTATATATATATATATATATATATATATATATATATATATATATATATATATATATATATATATATATATATATATATATATATATA
>SEYY01022468.1:27500-32500 GCA_009176605.1 Armadillidium nasatum
AGTTTTCTGAGATTTTTTTAGATATTTTTTTTTACATTATTTTGAAGCTTTTTTTTTTTTAGATTCTTTCAAGATGTTTTCTGACATCCTTTTTGAAGTTTTCTGACATTCTTTTAGATGTTTTCTGACATCTTTTTGAAGTTTTCTGACATCCTTTTGAAGTTTTCTGACATCCTTTTTGAAGTTTTCTGTGATTCTTTCAGATGGTTTCTGACATTCTTTTTGAAATTTTCTGACATTCTTTTAGATATTTTCTGACATTCTTTTTTAAAGCTTTCTATCATCCTTTTTGAAGTTTTCTGACATCATTTAATCACAATTAAAATCAGGAAACTTGAAGTAAATATTCTTCCTTCTTTTAAATATTAAAAGAAACTCTTCACTATTAAAATTAATCATATATATATATATATATATATATATATATATATATATATATATATATATATATATATATATATATATATATATATATATATATATATATATATATATATATATATATATATATATATATATATATATATATATATTATATGTGTTTCGAAATCTGCTCATTTTTGATGTGTGAATTAACAAATATTAAGTTTTTTTGGGAGGGGAAAAAAATAAAAAATAAATAAATCAGAGAGAAAAAATACAAGCAAGGAGATTGCAAGCAATTTTGGGTGTATACACCAGTTTAAAATTTCATTTCGCCGCAAGTCTTTACATAATAATAATAATAATAATAATAATAATAATAATAATAATAATAATAATAATTCACAAAACTATTTCCTCTTAGTTTGGTTATCGACGATGCGAAGGACGAGTAGAATAAGAAGGGAAAATTTTGTGTGTGTGGGAAAGAGAGAGAGAGAGAGAGAGGAGTTCTCATTAAGTCTCATTTTTTTGAAAAAACAAAAAGTTTTGGGTTTTTATTTATTTATTTTTTTTTTATATCACAACACCCTCTCAAAAGATCTAAATTTAGAGTTTATAAATTACAAATGAATACAAATATATATATATATATAAAATACAAATGAATGAAAAACAAAGTGAGTTGTTATTGTATAGTATATACGAAGTAAAAAATTAGAACTGAGACCATAGAAGTTGAAAAAACGTTTGCTGAACCTCCACCTTAAAAGTCTGTGTTAATATGAAAATGATACGAATTGAAGTATAAGTCTTTCAAGTACTTCAAAGTCAACAAAAGAAAAAAAATCTAAAAAACAAACATTACTGACAAAGATCTTGACTTCAGAAAAAATTATTGTCAATATGACTAGATATACGTTTCAGAACTTATCAAAATGACTGTATAAAATGGTGTGGCTATAAGGTCCTTTACCCAAGTTCTTTCGATGACTTAAAAAGAAATGTATTTTAAACTTCCAAATTTCTTCCATAAAGGCAAAGTATCAAAAAACTTTTAATAGAAGCCAATGAAGAAGCTTCCAAAAAATCTTAAAAGGTGGTTCGCGTCCAATTATTAAAATGATTCCTCCACTCCCAAAAAGATTGAATACCATAAGGGTATTGGAGTCGGGGGTTTGAAAAATCACATTTTTAATATAGTTATATTAAAGTATAAAAAGTTTTAAACATATTTTGAGTAATTAACTTCTATAATATGGTTATAAGAAAGTTTTAGAACTTCAATTGTTTTATAATCTAAAGGCAAAACCAAATTGATAACTTTAATTCAATACTACAATTTATGTTTTAATACTATTATTAACTTCATTTTATCTTTTTCTCATAAAAAAAAAAAATTCAACTTAAAAATAATTTATGAAAAATGTCTCAAGCTTGCAAACAAAGAATATTATATATATATATATATATATATATATATATATATATATATATATATATATATATATATATATATATATATATATATATATATATATATATATATATATTATATATATATATATATATATATATATATATATATATATATATATATATAATAAAAGCCTGGGTTAATATTAATGAGTTTAAGTTGGCTTCTCTTCTCTAAGAGGTCTTAGAATGGAGGAGGTGCTTGGAAACAGTAGATAAATAATATTTTTTTTTTTAAATAAAATATCGAAATAATTATTAAGTATTCATCTAATAAAATTACTGACTATTCAATTAATAGTTCGAATTTCGACAAGAAGCATTATTAATCTCGGACACTGACAGGTTTCAGGCTTTGATACTTCTACAGTAAATACACCGAACGATTGGAGGCTATGGAATCAAAGCGCGGCGATACCAACTCAAGAACGCTTTGGTATTTGAGCTCCGGCCCCTCTTACACACACATACACAAATAATAATCAAAGCAAACTCCTTTTAAGCTTTGGCTCGCGGAGCTATATATATATATATATATATATATATATATATATATATATATATATATATATATATATATATATATATATATATATATATATATATATATATATATATATATATATATATATATATATATATATATATATATATATATATATATATATATATATATATATATATATATATATATATATATATATATATATATATATATATTATATATATATATATTACATAATAATAATAATAATAATAATAATAATAATAATAATAATAATAATAACCAGACAAGCGACCTTAAGACCTTAACACTGATTTTTTTTAATTTAAAAAGTATAGAAAAATATGATGATAATAATAATAATAATAATAATAATAATGATAATAATAATAATTTAGTACATTAGTTAAAAAGCGTGAAAAAGGTGAACTCTGTCAAATACGTAAGAACAATGTTATATTTCTCTCGATAAAAACCTTATTCTTAAAAAACCAAAAGAATTAGTTTACGTTCGTTTCAGTCTATATTTATTGTGTAGATTTTTGGGAATTTTGCTCAATTAGCCCAATCAGGAAGTATATATATATATATATATATATATATATATATATATATATATATATATATATATATATATATATATATATATATATATATATATATATATATATATATATATATATATATATATATATTATGGAGGTAAAAATTTATGAAAAACTCTTTCAAAAAAAGTATACTCAAATGGATTAAACTACGTTTACTAAAAAAGAATGAAAGTAAAAAATAATTCTACTTTAATCAAGAATAAGTCCAAAAGTACTTTCCATTCGACTGAAAGTAAGTTAAAGTTCAAAAATGGACATAATCAAAGAAGTTAGGAAAGGAATATCAGAGCAGGATACTCTTCTCTTCTTTTTAAACAAACTTCAATATTGAAAATATTTCACAGGAATCATTTTTTTCAAACGGAAGAATTTATGAATGTAATCAAAATAATAATCAAAATATGAATAAAAAACACATTTCAACAATTTCTTCATTCTTCGCTTCCCCCCCCCCCCCTTTACTCTTATCAAGTTACATTATATATATATATATATATATATATATATATATATATATATATATATATATATATATATATATATATATATATATATATATATATATATATATATATATATATATATATATATATATATATATGAAGGAACACTGGTACGTACCTCTTCGAGAACATCAGCTATTTTGATAATAGTCTGTTCCTGAAGACCTTGGAACGTTGGAACGCTGAGAACAAAAGACAAAAGATGGTTATAAGATAATAATAATAATAATAATAATAATAATAATAATGATAAAAATAATAATAATAATAATTATAATAATAAAATAATAATAATATTCGTAATTATAATAATAATGATAATAGTAATTATAATAATAATAATAGTAATTATAATAAGTAATGATAATAATTAATAAGTAATTTATCTTATCAAATTATTAAAGCAAAATCTGGCTTACGAAATTATTACCCACTTGACTGCTTCATTTTATATAAATTTTAAATAATTATCATAATTATTGGATAATACGTTTAAACTCGAATATATATATATATATATATATATATATATATATATATATATATATATATATATATATATATATATATATATATATATATATATATATATATATATATATATATATATATATATATATATATATATATATATGGCCAGACTGCACTTTAGCGTCCTTAAATATCTAAACAACTACTAAACGTACTTTAAAAAGGATAACATTTTTGGAATCCTTGAAGAATTTTGATAAGGAAAAATTGGGAATTAAAAAAAAAAAATTATATTAATTTTAATAACTAAGTAATTTATATTTTTTTAATGCGATGGACGACATCGTTCGTCTGGCAGCGTCTTTTTATGAGTCAAATTCCGAGAATTTGCAGTAGGATAAATTTACGTAGAAAATTGTAACAAAAATGTTAAATAAATATATATTTGGTGTAATATGGCAGTAGGCTACGATCCTACGGCAACATACCAGCTATCAGTTAGGCCTCTATCCCACGGCAATCTTCGGTCGTCAGGTTAAATAAGTCTTACTGGGTTCGTTAAAAAAAAAAATAAAAAATAATAATAATAATGACAGATTTTTCCTTAATTATAATACAAAAAAGAATTTTTTTTAAAACTTATTTTCACATCTTTTATTATTTTCTTTATCAAAATTCTTCAAGGATTCCAAAAATGTTATCCTTTTATAACGTACGTTTAGTAGTTTAGATATTTAAGGAGGCTAAAGTGCAGTCTGACCTATATATATATATCTTTGGTGGGAAAAGCCCAGAGGCCTACTGAATTCCACCAGAGTTAAAAAAAATATTGGAAATCTAGTCTTCAATGGCCGACATGTCCCGATACACGGCGTTTAAAAAACTGAAAATCAAAGGAAATTGGGAAAACAGATAAAGGGAGTATGTTACAAACTTTACCAGTAGAGTACATGTAAGATTGAGCATAGCGGTTAAGTCTGGGGTCGGAGAGTTTGGACAGAGAAATAATGAGACTATAAAAGGAATAGGAATAAGACGGGAGAGTTCAGAGGAACATTGTCAATTGTAATAGCA
>SEYY01022468.1:35000-37500 GCA_009176605.1 Armadillidium nasatum
TCACAATTATCACGAAGCAAAAAATTGGTTTCTATTTATCTTAAAAAGTATTTATTCTAAACGTCTTCTCTCCATCATTCTGTGAGTTTTTTATTTATATTTTTTTAAATAACAGATAATGGGATTTTAACATTTTTAATTATGTATAATAATAGTAATAATAAAAATAATAATAATTTATTATTATTATTAAAAATGTAATCTCATATCCTATAAACATTATGCATTATAATGAACAAAAACGTCGGCAATAATAATAATAATAATAATAATAATAATAATATAAAATTAGCAATCAAGACCAAACCTTTTTTTTGGAGTCTGTATGCATAAATGACGTTTTGACACATAAATAGTTTAATTTGGTATAAATAATAATAATAATATAATAATAATAATAATAATAATAATAATAATAATAATAATAATAATAATAAAGGGAATAAACTAAAGCTAAATTTTAAATTATAAATTAAAAGATACTCTTATAAATTATAATAGAAGATGTTTCCACAATTACAAGGAGTTTATTAAGTTTTCTTTTAAGATATCTAACCATAAATGATATTTTGTATTGTTTCTTTGATTTGGTTCGTAATATGTGACGTTTTTTCAGTTTTATGCCGTTTTTTTAAGAGTCTCTGGTCATTTCTTTAAAAATAACTATCATTCATGGTTAAAATGGAAATCATGGTGGTGGAAAAAAAATCTTGCTGAAGAATATACGTCAGACAATGTCTTCATGTCAGCTGATGAATCAAAAACTATAAAAGAACCAGATTAAAACCTGACTGGAGAAAAGGTACTAAAGTAAACTAGCAAAAAGAAATGACCTCTAATCAAAATCATGTTAAAATATTATATACCGTTTGTTATAACTAAAACACAAAGTCAATTTAATTTTAGTACTTTTTCGTTTCAAGCCCTGTTCATTTCCTTAATAAATGAGTTTCCACAAGAGTGACTACGAAAAATTTAAGTCGAAGTATTTAGACAAATATAATTGTTATTATTAATTTTAACTCATCTATTCTCTTTCAGTAGAAGTAATGTTTCTTCTCAAGAACTGGATACTAATTCTTCATCTTTTCCCAGGAAGGGTTTCACCCCGTCAGTGGAACCAGCATCATTCTCCATTTGCTCTTAAAAGTCTCTCTCCAAGAGCTCTGAAAATAAAGATCTTGTTTTCAGGCTCGTTGGTTTTGATGCTAGTCCTTGATTTTTATAAACTCTCGGGTAGGGTTTTTACCCTTTCAGTTGGACTAGCATCGATTTCCATCTGAACCTCTAAGCACTCTTTCCCAAAGCTCTCCAGAAGATCATGATTCTCGGTGCTTTGGTTTCGAATGCTAATCCTGGAGTTGTTACAAGCAGTAAGCAGAGTAATCAAAGGGTCGGGTTGCTAGTCCTGTCGTCCTTGCTTTTGGTTCTCCTCACATGATCCGATCCTGTCGTCAATATTCAAGGTCATTTTCTTGCCAATTATTACCTTGAAATTCTAGATAAGGGAAGACAGACAATCCCCTCCCCCACCTACTCATCAATTTATATTTAGTTTTAATATCAAAGTTAAGATTTAACACGATCTTAATTAAAAAGCTGAATAAATATGATTATTCAATCCTTACTTAACATTTTTATTATTATTACGATTCATATTAGTAAGTTCAATTTGAATTCGAATTTGATTAGCATTATTATTATTATTATTATTAATAAAATTCTTTTATCGCAGTTATTATAATCATTAGTTGGTCATTACAATATTTTGTTGAAGTGTATCTTTAAATTAAAAGAACCAGTGAAATCACAAACGGAGAAATCATTCATGTTTCTTATAAGTAATTTCCTTATTTGAAGGTATTATTATAGCATTTAGTCTATGTAATATTTATTAAATAGAATCTAAAGTCTATTATTATTTTTATTATTATTATTATTATTATTATTATTATTATTATTATTATTATTATTATCATCATCTTACTAAAAAATGGAAGCGTCTCTGCTTGATTTAATGTTATTTGTTTAAATGCTCAAGATCTTTGATTAACTTTTTTTTTTTTTTTTTTTAAATGCCTGACTATATATGGTTTATTTGAACACACATTTGAGTCCCTCAGATTCATAAGGAAATGAAGAATTAAGGGGTTAAAGGATGCTGCATGACAAATATTTTATTTCATAACATCATGTCGTCTTTGATATACAAAAACGCGCCAAAGATTATTACACTAATTGCAGGTGAGTCGTGGGGATGCATAAATACACTTCCTAATTTTATTTGTTGACTTACATTTAAAAGAACGAATGTTGGACTTAATTATTCACAGCTTGTCAAAAAACAAAATCCGATGAAACATGGCAAATAATCATAAGTCATCAGATTGTGGGTATTGACGCCGTATTTTTAATTTGACAAACTTGTCAAAAAGGACATACCCATTAAAGGTATTGTAAATAATAATTACACAGGAAAATATCGCTTCTCTAGGAGCAG
>SEYY01022468.1:45000-47500 GCA_009176605.1 Armadillidium nasatum
ACAGAATGGTACTTTCATAGATTTCATTTCTTAGCTTGAAGGTTTTGAAGAGAATGACTTTTATTATATGCTTGTACAGCATAATCAGACAGATGCATTTTTTGTCACTGGAGTACTGTGTATATGTAATATGATTAGTTTATATCCATAGCTGTAATTAATGTTCTTTATGAAGGGTGATTTTGTGGAGAATTTTTTTTAAATAATTTTAGTAACATAGTCACTGAATTCAGGTTGTAAATTTGCGAAGAGCAACTCTGGACATATGAGTAAATGAGTTTTTCGAGAAATTTACTTAGAAGAAGATAGGAAATGTGGATCTTTCTTTTCTCAAATTTTCTTTTTAATTTGGTGAAATTTTGCATCAAGAAATTCCTGCAGATTCTGTTGGTTAAATTGATGATAGCTTTGGAGCCAAGAAGTTTCACTCATAGATTAGATATAGTAATGTTAAGGATTGATATGGATTGATGATAAGGGAGATTCTGAATGATAAGATTTTTTATGTTGTCTTAGATTGTGCAAGAACTGTCTTCTAACTTCATGAATCCGATTTGCTTTTTGACCTTTCAGAATTTTAAGTGTAATATATATATATATATATATATATATATATATATATATATATATATATATATATATATATATATATATATATATATATATATATATATATATATATATATATATATATATATATATATATATATATATCAAGAGAACTTGATTACTGCCATGAGAAGTGGAAGAATCCTTTTTCAATCCAAATGTTAAAGAGTGGCATTGAGAACGCCAAAAATGGCTCAATTGAACGGGTTCGTCGCTTCGCCGCTCGACATCCTTGGCAGGCTTCGTTGATGAACAAAATATGAACAAGAGATAAGAGGCATCTCCCTCCACCCCCCTCCATTACCCCAATTCGCATACAAAAAAAAAAAAAAACTATTATAAAAAGTTGAAAATTTCTGAGCTATTCTTGTTTTTTTTATATGAAGTGTAAAATATATTTAAAAATACATAAAAAGCTCCATATATATATATATATATAATATATATATATATATATTATATATATATATATATATATATATATATAATATATATATATATATATATATATATATATTATATATATATATATATATATATATATATATATATATAATCTCTTGTAGAGAGAAGTCTAAACAACATCCCTAACCAGAGTTGAATAAAGTCAATAATGTAAGAGGATTAAAAGCCCGACATGTCCAAATACACTGCATTTCAAAATGTGCAAATCAAATGAAGTGGAGAAAACAGGAGAAAAGTGTTACACACTTTATCTGCAGAGAGAGTGCGCAGAGAGAATGACTTAATTCTGAGGTCAGAAAGTTGAACAGAGAAAGATTGATGAGACTATCGATATAGACGAGTCGTGTAACCTCTTCTCTAAGGATGAGACTTAAGGTTAAAGTGTTCAAGACAAGTAGTTTAATGATAGTAAAAAGAGTGTAATGCAACACTTCATCGAAAAGAAAATTTGAAAGTCTGTTGGGAGCCTGAAAATTAATATCTCAAAAAGGTCTATTTACTTCGTTCTTTCCAGAAAAACTGTATGTATAGAACCACTTCATGCAGCTTTGTGTGCATTCTCTAAGCAAAGAAAAATAATTTATTCCTCCACAAACCAAGCAACCAGTGTGGTATGGTGTGGTCTTAAGAAGTTCCGAAAGAACCTTAGAATATCAAACCGTTCAGAAGTTTGTTCTAAGTAAAACAATGTGATCCTTCTAACAAAGATTAAGAGAAATATAACCAATTATTTTAAGCATAGTAGAGGTTCGAGTTGTGTTATAGAAGTAGATGTCCCTCATGCAGATCCTAAGAAACTTCCTGGAAAAATCCCCTCAGAGAATAGGGCTATGCCCAAAAGCAAAGCTTTAATAATAAAAATAAATAAAAAAATATGTAGCGGAGAGGAAGATTATGTAGAATAGATAGATGATGGAATTGGTTTTTTGTGACATTGTAAACAACCATGTTTTGTCTGACATAACTTCAATAGATCAGGTATCAGGTGTACCAAAACCTACTCTTCTATCATTAATCAATTATAATTGTGCGGGGCGTTTTCATAATGATGGAATTATCAATATTTGGCAAAAATATGACTTTTATAAACTTTATTGAGTTTGGAAAAAATTACGTGAAGCACCCTGACTTAAATTCATTAATGGCAGAAAATGTTCAAGATGTTTATGGTTGATCTACTAAAAATCTTAGCCATATGCCCTTATTCTCTTTTGAAGAACTTAATGAAAGACTTAAAAGTAGAAAAATGAATGAGGTACAGACAATTTTGAAGTACTAAACTTCCTACTCAGCTGATTAAATAAAAAAATTCACAGATGTCGGTGGTCTTCGAAGGCTTAATCCTCCATCTTAGTAGCCTATTTCAGCTCAAAAATATATATTTTGTAATATAGTTGGAAACGAAAATGTATCTAAGATATTTTTC
>SEYY01022468.1:62500-65000 GCA_009176605.1 Armadillidium nasatum
ATTGGAAGAATTGAGATGTTTCCAAATCTTCCTGTTAAGGATAGATTCGAAAACTTTAGAAAGAACGAGGTTAAAGAAATAGGACGATAGTTAGAGTGCTGAGAAGGGTCCCCCTTCTTCGGCACAGGTTGAATGAGCGCACGTTTCTAGCAAGAAGGGAAGGTCGAAGTAGAAAGACAAAGAAGAAATAGTTTACCAAGGCAGGGTGCAAGCTCGGAAGCACAAGTTTTGAGAACCGCAGGAGGAATACCATCAGGACCATATGCCTTCTTAGTGTTAAGCTCAGAGAGAGCAGAAATGATATCTTTAGAAGAAATTACAATGTTAGGCATAAATGAGTTGGATGGGGTTGAAGGAGGAGGAATAGCTCCGGAATCGTCTAAGGTAGAATTAGAGGCAAAAGTATGAGCGAAGAGTTCAGCTTTAGTAGAAGGTAAAATGGCAGTTGTGCCATCAGAAGAGACTAGAGGAGGGAAAGAGGAAGAAGCAAAGTTAGAGTTAACATTTTTTGCAAAATGCCAGAAAGGTCGAGAGGAAGAAGAGCCAGAAAGATCATTGAATTTGCGGCGGAGAAAAGTTTTTGGGATTTTGAAGAATAGATTTTGCACGATTCCGGGGTGAAATATAAATTGAATGAGTTTCAGGAGTTTGAAGACGACGATAATCTCTGAAGGCAGCATCCCTACGGCGGATAGCGCGAGAACAAGTAGAGTTAAACCAAGGTTTGTTAGGTTTAGTAGAAAGGAAAGAATATGGAATGTACGCCTCCATGCCAGAGAGAATCACCTCGGTTATGCGCTCAGCACACTCAGAGGAACCCCTCCCACGAAAGCAATAATCATTCCATGGGAATCAGAGAAGTACAACCGCAAGTCAGACCCGTTAGCAGCACTGAAGTGCCACAAACGTCTCCTCACCGATGGCGGGGGCCGTTCTTTCGGAAGACTTGAAGAGACAGAACAAGATATGGAGATAAGAAGGTGATCGGATGAACCCAGAGGAGGAAAGAGTTTAACAGTATAAGGAGAAGGATAAGAAGTAAGGAAAAGATCAAGTATGTTGGGTTCATCACCAAGACGGTCAGGGATACGGGTAGGGAGTTGCACCAACTGCTCAAGGTTGTTCTGGATAGAAAAGTTGTAGGCAAGTTCACCGGCTGAATCATGAGAACTACATGAAAGCCATTGGCGGTGGTGAACATTGAAATCACCTAAAACAGTGATTTCGGAGAAAGGAGAAGAAGACAGAATGTATGAGTAAACAGAACAAATAAATTTAGTAGTAGAATTGCAAGAGAGCTTTAGCCATAAAGTAGAGAATTCATGAAACTCCAAATTAGATTAGATACACGAGAGCAAATAACATCATTGCGTACACATATAAACAACAACCGCCTTTGGCTGAAAATTGAGGATGGAGACAGTAGGAGGAAACAGAGTAGGGTTTGCTGTCGGCACACTCAAGCACCTGAGTTTCGGTTAGAAACAAGAGATGAGGTTTAGAAGGAAGAGAGATGGTGTTCGACAAAGGGGAAATTAGAAAAAAAAGACCGCGAATGTTACAGAAATTAATGAAAAAAGAAGTCCGTGCACCAGGGCAAACCGGACGCCGGGTCATTGATTGACTCAAGCGCTTGAAAGCTCCGAGATTCGATCTCACTTGAAGATCCTAGATATATATTACCTAAAAAAGTTCCTCTCCTCGAATAGGGCAATGCCCGTGAGATGTGAACTTATTAAAATATATATATATATATATATATATATATATATATATATATATATATATATATATATATATATATATATTATATTATATATATATATATATATATATATATTTTTTTTTTTTCTATTTTCGTTTCTGGTGTTAAATTTACTAGTTTTTCCTTTTTTTCTGTTTTTAGTAATTGCCAAATAATAATAATAATAATAATAATAATAATAATAATAATAATAATAATAATAATAATAATAAATAGAAACTGTCCATTCCATATAGATGAAGCAATTTGGGTGTTTCTATTTGAGAGTTTGGCAACCACCGAAGTGACTCATATAAAAGGTCAATTTTATTTTTATCCTCAAGGGAGAATAAACACTTTAAGGAAGATTAGGGAGATAGGGAGATAAAAATACTTTCATCTCTTCTCCCTTTTATTTTATCATTTAGCAAAAATAGAATGGTAGGTATTTTTTAGAAATCGATATTAAAGCTTATTTAATAATATTTTATATTTAAATTGATAAGAAAATATTTAATAAATTTTTTTTTTATATTTAAATTGATAAGAAAATATTTAATAATTTTTTTTTTAAAAAAGTAATTTCCAGGAAAACTACGAAATAAATTAATGGAAAAAATATTAATATTTTGCAGAAATGACGTCATTTTTCTTATATATATATATATATATATATATATATATATATATATATATATTATATATATATATATATATATATATATATATATATATATATATATATATATATATATA
>SEYY01022468.1:75000-80000 GCA_009176605.1 Armadillidium nasatum
TAACTGAGGAGTTTGTAAATATGAGCCAGATGGCAAATTGCATTGTAAGTAATGGGTTTATAATATATATATATATATATATATATATATATATATATATATATATATATATATATATATATATATATATATATATATATATATATATATATATATATATATATATATATATATATATATATAATATATATATTATAATATATATAATATATAATTATTATAATTTATATATATATATATATATATATATAATATAATATATATATTATATATATATATATATATATTATATATATATATATATATATATATATATATATATATATATATATATATATATATATATACATAAAAATGATTCAACAAATCAATTCACACAATCTTTTAGAACTAAAGACCCTGACAAGTGCAGCAATTAACAAAATATTAAAAAATAATTAACAAATAAAAATTAATTTCTTTATAAATTCAATTAAAAATTAATACACGTACAATACCATTAAAATTAATCATCTTTATCATAAATTATTCATCAGACTGAAATAACCGCCAATCACTGAAAATTATTATATATATATATATTATATATATATATATAATATATATATATATATATATATATATATATATATATATATATATATATATATATATATATATATATTATATATATATATATATATATATATATATATATATATATATATATATATATATGGGTTAATGATTAAGAGCAAAAAATGACTACAGGTTATTTAAACATTTTAAAACGGAAATTCTATATAATTATCATTATTAATTCTAAGTAAATAATTATAGACAAGGTCTAATACACATACACAGAGACGCATATATATATATATATATATATATATATATATATATATATATATATATATATATATATATATATATATATATATATATATATATATATATATATATATATATATATATATATATATATGGGATTAAATATTTCTACAATACAAAAATTTTTCTTGTAAGGTAAATTTGACAAAATCTTTTCTGTCTTAAAAATACTTCGAAGAACTTGATTTTTCAGGAGTGACGTCATTATTATTATTATTATTATTATTATTATTATTATTATTATTATTTCTAATCAAATAATCTTTATTCCAGAATTATGAGAAGGAAAAGTGTTTAAAATTATAATTTTTTCCTTTTATTAGAGGTCAAAAGATATTTCCTACTCCGGCCTTCGACACTTGGAAATTTCCGACTCCCTTTGAATTTGAATCCCTGTCAAGTAAACAGAGAACAGGTAATGCAATTCTCTCTATAAAAATATTAGTTTTTGCTTCACAGTTATTTAAAAGTATAATTGTTTTAAAGGGATAATATGTATTTTATAGTTTATTTAACAAAATGTAGTATAAGCCTTTTTCAACAAACTAGTCTCTCTCTCTCTGCATAAAACTCCCATTTATCTACACATAGGTCTTTGGAATCGGAAATTTTTCCAATTCCATTACAGATACCACAAGATTTGTTCAATACCGATAAAACAAACAATCCAATATCGGGTACGAATACCATTAAATTTCCGATACTTGGTTTCATTTCCGTATTACACAACGAGAATGAACATTAAACTATAAATGATACAAGGTACATTAAATGTGAAGAATTTGATCGTGCTGTAAGTTGTCTCAAATATAAATCAAAATACTCAATAATTTGACCGTCACTGCAAAAATTATTAAAGATCCAATAAAATATGAGAAAAATAATAAATTAAGTCGTATCTACAATTTGACGACAAATGTTTTTTACATTAATGAAATTACTAAAATAAAAGTCTAATCCATACCAAGATCATGCCAAAGGTGTTACGATTCATGTTCTATTGCTGATTATATACTTCAAATTAATACTTTAATGAAGAAACACTTTTGAACATGAAATTCGACACTTTAAAGCTAATGATATCTTCACAGTATCAATAGGAAGTTATCGCCAATCGTTTGAGAATCAGTATTGAACAGCTATAAAAAAAAAAAAAAAAAAAAAAAAGTTGATTCGGTGAATATTCTCTTGACAAAGTAGTGACAAGGAAAAAAAATATGATTAAACAATTTATTTGCATTCTAATGGATAAAATGTTGAAGATAAATGAAGAACAGTATCCCAAATAGAGTCAACTTGCTAGGACGTTATCATGCTCGTTCTCCCAGAAGCATTTAGAAAGAACAATATATTGTCATGATTGTTGTTATATAATGAAAACCGCAATAAACTTACTGGTGAATAGGCACAAAAGGTTCGGTTTTTCAAATATAAGATGCAGTTTTAAGAAGGATCATATATTAAACGAATTGTTTTAACCTCTAACCCTAAATGGATGGTCACTGGAGATGTGTAATATGAGATGGGAACTAGTTCCACATTCTGGTAATGTGTTCAAAGGAATAAAATCTTATCTCTTTCAGATAATTGCGATTCTTTTCGTTATTAGCATTTACAGATACTTTGCTGGACAAGAATTAAAAGTATCTGAAATGGCTTAATTAAAATTGCTTTGTTCATTTCAGTTTTAAAGTTTTTAAATTTTTTTCAAGTGTTATAGATAAAATAATGAAGATCCGTATTCGAGTAAGTCCAATTTTTAATATCCAAAATCATATATATATATATAAATATATATATATATATATATATATATATATATATATATATATATATATATATATATATATATATATATATATATATATATATATATATATATATATATACTGCTTAATTAGTGACTTTACGGAAGCTCAAGTCTTTCAAAATGTAAATTTTAAGAAGTAAAAAACTGCAAGTTATTTGCGCGCGTGTATACACACATACACAGCACATACACACACACACACATAAGTGGAGAGGTGCAATTCAACCTTTAACCATAAGAGGGCTGAGATATATAGATATATTAGGCACTGGTGTGAAAGGTTATCGTAGTAACGAGTCAATGAGAGGCGGACGCAAGTATTTTTACCTTAATAAAAAATAAATAAATAGACTTGGTGATAGTACCAAGATATGAAAAAAAAAATTTTTTTAAGATAATTAATGATACTATTAATTTACATAATTTATTACTTTTTTTTTTTAAATATTAATTAATAAATATAAAAATGTTTATTGAATTTTAAATATTTTATGTTACGTTTGTTATTCTTATGTAAAGCCAATTAAAATTGTTAATTTGATAAAATTATTCATAATTATATATATATATATATATATATATATATATATATATATATATATATATATATATATATATATATATATATATATATATATATATATATATATATATATATATATATATATATATATACAGGGATGGAGCGATACCAAAGTTTTTACCGATACCAATACTTCATAACTTCTACGTACCGAATCATTGCTGATACCAAGTACCGATATCTCGGAATTACCGAAATTAGATCCCAACTCTACTTTTTTTATATTAAAGATTTATTAGTTATAATTAATAAAATTTTGTTACGCTACACAATAAAAATTTTAATTTTTACTGCAATATCCCGTAAATTCAAACAATATCTTTTAAATTTTTTTTAGCATGTCTCATGATTATTTAGTTCATCATTATATTTTCAATTCATTTCCCTTCTAAATTACCTCACGAATGAAGCAAAAATTTCTTACATAATTATAAAAGCCGTATTATTGAAAAAATATATAAGAAAAAATATAAAAATGCATACATATAATAATAATAATTCATTAACTTTCTCTCTCAAGGTTTGTTAAAAAGGATTCATCACTAAAAATAAAGAAAAATATCTCTTTGAATATCAGTGGAAGTCAACTCGTGGCTCATTGAGCAATTTTAATTGTAAATAAAAGAATAGGTATTTGAAAAAATTTGAAGGAAAATATAAAAAGATGAATATTTTCCATAAAATAAAATACATACCCTTTTCACATGAGCAAAAAGCAATTAAACTGATAAAATCAACAATAATTTATAATATTGCGAGTCTCGACTTTTAGAAAAATTTGAACAAATATTTTCATGTCTATCGAGTTTGAGTAACTCTAAAAACGCATTTCAAATCTGACTAAACGCAACCACTCGTGGAAAAGTGTCATTTGCTTTTCTCTTTAATTTTTGAAAGAAGTTTTAAGCAGTCAATTAAGAAATAGTAATATAATAATATATATATATATATATATATATATATATATATATATATATATATATATATATATATATATATATATATATATATATATATATATATATATATATATATATATATATATATATATACGGTTGGAAAGGTAGAATCGCAAAATTCACATGATAAAAGTTCGTGTTTACCAATTTAATCATAGGTCTCGGCAACTTGAGGTTTATACTAAATTGTCTTTGGTGCCGTAAGGAGGTTTTATAAGCCTGTCTTAATAACCTTCTATCAAAGAAATAAAAAAAAAAAAATTCCCACACAATCTTAAGCTTTCCCACATGTAACTTGTAATACTTGGTATTTCTATTCATTGGTAGACCGACTGTGTAATACAGTAAAAATTCAATATCATGCTTCATTCGATGCTTCAATAATTCATTATATCGATATATGTTAAGTGAGCAGATGAATTTGCAATCCATTGTGCAACTAACCGATTAATTTTTTCAAATTTATTATTATTAGTAGTAGTATTATATAGTAATAATAATAATTTAGTAAAGCAATCAATCAGAGTTTGTTGCTATTTTGCAGCAAAATTTCTAGTTTTGCAAGTAGACGATAAAAGAGAATTCTGATGGAAGCACCAACAGTTATTTGTCTCTTAACGTTTACAGCTGTGGACTTAATTAGAGCAACTGATAAATTGATGACGCTCTCTCCCACTCCTGAAGAAAAAGAAGAAAGAGAAGAAGAAAAAGAAAAGAAAAAAGTAGAAGATAAAAATGAAATATGAAAATATAAAAAATGAAAAAGAAAAACGAA
>SEYY01022468.1:95000-100000 GCA_009176605.1 Armadillidium nasatum
GAAAGGTGTAGAATCAGAGAAAAAGAGATGGTATTATACATTTGGGTAAAGGTTACTACTAATGTGGAAGAAATTGATGAAAATCGACTTGGGGTACCAATCCTATCACCGGGGGACATCAACTTCCAAAAGGAGTGAAAAAGGCAATATTTGGATGCTGTCCTTCCTAGCATCTTCGTGGCAAGTTTTTGTTTCAAAATTTTTTAAAAATCTGTTAAAAGAAAACGTTTGAGTTCGTGCTTGTAAACCTGTTTCAAGCACAGGAAGAAGGATGAGGAGGGGTGGGAGTATCCATTAAACATGTTCAACAAGAATTCCAAAGTATGATCGAGGATATGTTACAGTATGAAGGGCTTCTCAAACTTTTTTCATCGCGACTCCTTCTCATATCGAACAAATTCTTTGGCTATCCCCTTTTTCCAATTACCATAAAAATAAAATAAAATCCAATAAATAAAAAAAAAAAAAAAAATTCTGGCGTCCCCCACTTTGAGAAGCTCTGGAGATGAAGCGCAAAAATGACGAACCCAAGGGCAACGAAGTTCAGAGGAGTGCCCCAGTCCAACCTAAACACTTCGTGAGGTAAGACAATGGATGATACTTGCATTGTTTTGGACGATACATGCGTCCTCACCCATTATATATATATATATATATATATATATATATATATAATATATAATATATATAATATTATATATATATATATATATATAATATATATAATATATATATATATATATAAAACCATTCGCTTTTCCCACTCTAGTGGGGTGGTGACTTCCATAATTTCCACACACACTCACACTATTTGCCCCTCCCTTAACCACTGCTTTCCATATTTGCCTATCATCCACAACTCTCGTCCGCATTCAAATCTCTCACGACGCCCCAAAATGTCCATCACCACACACACACACACACATATATACATATATATATATATATATATATATATATATATATATATATATATATATATATATATATATATATATATATATATATATATATATATTATATATATATATATATATATATATATATATATATATATCCTACACAAAAAAAAAAATTTTTTCGTGCTAAGCAGGTTGCATGTGTTGCCAATGCAGAAGCGAAAAATTCTAACAAAATATTAACGCGAGTCATGCGATGCTTTCATAATTTCTGAACATTTACAATGAACGTCAGAAGCGAGTTTTGAGATCGGCTCTAAAGTCGAGCGCATCTTTAGCGCTAAACAAGAAGCTCATTTCAAGCTCACAATCATTATTAGACTTAATTAACTAAACCATTTAAAATGGCCAACTTTCTTGCAAAAAAAAAAAAAAAAAAAAAAAAAAAAAAAAAAAAAATTACTCTTTGTGGAAACAAAGAAACATAATGGACGTTTCGTTTCTTTTCTATTTTCACGACTACCAATACCCTAATAATACAAGTTTTATAAATAAATATACTACTACTACTACTACTAATAATAATAATAATAATAATGACCTAATCAAATGCGGCAATAATTGTTAGTAAGAAAGAGGATTTTCTAAAAGAATATACAAGTCCTTGAGAGAGGAGGGACTCTCCTTATTGCATGATAGGGCACGTCCAAATAAAGAACTTGATACATCAAACAAGTCTCTATGCCTAAATTATTCTTTTCCCCATCATTAAACTTTTAAATTAAAATTCACACAAAACACTTATATATATATATATATATATATATATATATATATATATATATATATATATATATATATATTATATATATATATATATATATATATATATATATATATATATATATATATATATATATATATATATATATTTATATATATATATATATATATATATATATATATATATATATATATATAATAAAAAAAAAAAATATAAATATATATATATATAATATATATATATATATATATATATATATATATATATATATATATATATATATATATATATATATATATATATATATATATATATATATATACTCACTGCCTTGTACAGTAGAGCAGTAATCACTCAATTGATACAAGATTTTAAAGAATAAGACCTGTCATTGTATATGTGTGTGTGCGCATTGTGTATGGCGTGTGTGTTTGTTTGTTTGTTTGTTTGTTTGTTATTGACGTTGGGTCAAATTTAGTTGAGGAAATATTAACATATTAAGCGGTCCAATGACCTATACAAAAGATTTCTTCAAAAACGAGGGAATTTATTTCTCAAAGCTACTTTTTAATTATAGATATGTGAAAATATTACCTAATAATATCAATGGCATTTATATTACTATTATCGTTTATAACTTTTATTATTATTTTTATTATTATTATTATTTACAATTATAATTATTATTTATTATTAAGGTACGGTAGTAAATCCATATAAAATGTTAAGTATTCATAATAATAAAATATGAAATAAAATAAAATTATATTTAGCAAAACCTTGTATAATAAATGCAGTAATCTTCATACTAATAATAATAATAATAATAATAATAATAATAATAATAATAATCGATAATGATAATAATAATAAAAATAATATTCTCCTCGAAAACATTCTCAGTCATTCTGGTACAAGAAGGGAAAATGTTATTATAAAAATGAAATAAGTGACCAAATTTGAATTACAATAAACGTTAAAGTAATGAAGAAGGGGAAGCGGGGGAAAGAGAAATAACGAAGGAGGAGAGGTGGGGGAAGGAGAAAAATCAATTCGTCACAATGACCTGTAAATGTTTTCCGTCCTCTTGATCATCATGATTCCAAAGATGCAGCTTCGATTGGAAAAGTCAATTTCATTGTCAAATCATTAATATTTTGGACGAAAGTAAGGATTAATTTTTATAATATAGAGTCAATGGGGAAGGTATAAATAAATATATAAATAAAAAAAGATAAACAAGAAAGAAAGAACAGAAGATGAAGATACAATCAAAGGAAATATGAAAGAAAAGTGAATAAAGTCTTGTAAAAGAAGGAAGACATTGTGAAATTGTTAGAGAATGCAGGAGTAAATATTATTTTTATAAATAAATTTAAACCTTTTATCATAATTCCGAAATTAGCATAGGTTTCTGGTTAGAAGTACCTGAAAATTTCATTATACCCATTTCTCATTACCTTATTTTATTCATTAAGGCAATATAATAACTTCTCTCCGATTCACTTATGACTCTTTGGCTAAAGAAACTAAAGAAAAATTACAACAAAATGATAAAATTCCCAAATGTAACAAGCATAAGTGGAAAATATGTGGGCCTTACAAATAGCTGCAGTGATGCAATAAGGCTTCACAAAATATTCCTGCTTCCTCTGCGAGCGAGACTACTAATAAAATGAACAAAAATTTAGTCTCGAAGAAATTTGGCAAGTGTAAGAGTTTGGCAGCTTGTAAAGATGTGCTCTACCAACTCTTCACATCAAACTAGACCTTATTAAACGATTTGTAAAGGCCATGGCTACAAATGGAAAATAATTTACGTATCTTTCAACGAAATTTCCTTGATTTTCGCCAGCAAAGGTCGTTATTTTTTTTGCGAGACCTCAAATAAGATAACTTCAGCAAAATACAAAAAACGAAAACCAATTTTGTATACGTTTTAAGAATGTAACTGAAAACTCCTTGAAAAGCACGGCCCAAAACTACAAAGAACTGGTGAACAAGATGGTTAAGACATTTCAGGAATTAGGATGCAACATGTCTCTAAAAATACACTTCCTGGATTCGTATCTGAATTACTTTCCAGAGAGATGCAGTAATGTATCCAACAAACATGGTGAAAAGTTTCGAAAAGACATACTATCGACTCAGATAACAAAATAAAATAAAAAAAGATAACGTACATAATTTTGTTCACATGCAATAATTATTTTACACTGGTAGAATAAGTATATTAAAGCAATTTTTGGTAATTTTTGTCACATCATATTTTACCAATATATAAGTGGACTAGAGGTATAGTAATAAGTATTTAAGTTTTTCACAATTTCTTTCCCTATAAACCTTAAAATATTTAAGATTAGAAAAACTTTTAAATGTGGAATAACTCATGAACTACCTTTGACAGAAAATCTAAATACAGATTTGGTTTAACGAACACAAAAATTGCAGTAAGTATCAACTTTTTCTCTAGAAAGAAATTTTTTATTTTTTAGAGCAGTATAATCGATAGAGGCTTTAAAACAATGATATTATATTAATGATAATAATTCTAAAGATTTTTTAATTGACAAAAAACGGAAAGGCATATATATTTTAAAGTGGAAACGCAGGAAACAATCTTGATCCTGGAATGAAAACGCTAAACAGTCGGAAGAGATAAATATGGAATCGTGTAACATTCAAAGTTCCAAATTAAACAATGAAGAAATAACAACCTTCCAACTAGGCCCTTAATGAACCATTCGTAGTCTTTTACACGTGATTTGACATTAAAAAGGCAGAATGAATAAATATCCCATGATTAATGCAGTAACCTAAATTTAAAAAGGTCCATTTTTTTGAAGGAAATAGCAATTAAGTCCATCAGAGGAAGAATTAAAAAAAAATATTTACGCTTAATTGATTCGTAATTTATTAAAGGTTCACTGAGATAACGATGAAAGGATCAATACGAAGACTTTAAATAATAGTGAATAAAGCAAAAGATAACAAAGTCAGAGTGGGCCCAAAGAAAAAAAAATAAAAGAAGCCATATACTGTAAAGCCAAAAAATGAACCCCGAAGACAACACGAAAAGATTCGAACATTCTTTTACTGACAACCCGCGGCAAGGTCTTTGCCAAAACAAAAGGAAGTAATTCAGGCAAGCCAGGGCTAGGGATTCCCCCCTCCCTATACTGCTCGGCAATATCTTCTGATAAAGAATCTTGCCCTCGAGAAAATTTCTTATTTTATATTTCACCATCTTGCAGTCATGCAGGAGGCCATATATATATATATATAATATATATATATATATATATATATATATATAT
>SEYY01022468.1:112500-115000 GCA_009176605.1 Armadillidium nasatum
TTTTTAAAAATATTTTTACATCTTTGGAAAAATAAATTTCTTGTTGAAATAAACTTTTAGAGCTAGTTCGTTTATTTGCGCTCATAAAAATATATATATATACTAAAGGACTTGGATGAAAGCAGAAACATCCAATTATGAAAGAAATACCCTTACCATTTTATAATAATAATAATAATAATAATTTAATAATAATAATAATAATAATAAAATAAGCAATTAAAAAATAAATATATATATATATATATATATATATATATATATATATATATATATATATATATTATATATATATATATATATATATATATATATATATATATATATATATATATATATATATATATATATATATATATATATATAGTATATATATATATATATATATATATATATATATATATATATATATATACCTCTGGCGGGCAAAGGAAAAAGGTCTATTAATTTTCACCAGTTGAGGAAATACCGGAACCTTAGTCAGGTTAAAGGTCGACATGTTCTGAAAAACGATGTTTAAAAGTATGCAAGTTAAAGAAAGTTGAGATATCAGATAGAGTGTGACACAGACTTTATCAGTAAAGTACTCGTAAGATTGAGCATAGCGGTTAAGTCTGGAGTCGGAGAGTTGGAGAGAGAAAGATCGAGACTGTGTAGAAAGGCCTGTCGCACAGGCTTTTATCAATGTAGGAGGTATGCGATAGGAGAGTTCAAAAGAACAGTGTCCGTTGTAATAGAGATAGTATAAGGAGAGTGACGCAACAATTAGGCGGCAGAAAGAAAACTGCAGAGAATTAGTGAGAGTGGAAGAGTTTAAAAGACGAAAAGTCTTCGACTTCACTTTTTCAAGGAGAGTTGTGTGAGTGGAACCACCCCAGATGTCAGGCGTACTCCATACAGAGGCAACAACACCCATTTAAAAAGAAAGTAGCTGGGATGGAGTGAAGAAATTATGAAGGCGTCTCTGAACACCCAACCTCTTAGAAGCTTGTTTAGAAAGAGAAGTAATGTGATCTTTCCAAGAAAATCAATAGAAAATTTAAACACCTAGAATATTAAGGCTAGATGAAGGTTTGAGTTGAGTGTTTTCGAAGAAGATGTAATAGTTGTGTGGAAGGCTGTATAGAATACAGAGATGGAGGAATTTTGTTTTTTAACGCAATGAGGAGATTAAAAGGATGAACAGTAGCTGTCTACAATAGATAGCATAGAATGAAAGATAAATCAGAGAGAAAACCACAGAGTGAAGGATAAAATCTGAAAAATAGAAGTTTAGAAATCAAAGCTTTGTGACAGACTCTACTGAAGGTTTCGATATATCTAGCGCGACAGCAAAAGATTCATCGAAATGCTGAAGATCGGAGAACAAAGAGTCTGGGAGAAGATAAAGATCACCAGTACTCCGTTCTTTACGAATGCTATATTGGCGATCAGAGATAAGAATAGAAGAATTGAGATGTTTAAAAATCTTCCTGTTGAGGATAGATTCGAAAACTTTAGATGAAGAAAGGTTAACGAAGGGGGTAAATAGTTAGAGGGATCCCTTTTCTTCTGCACAGACTGAATAAGCACACATTTCCAGCAAGAAGGGAAGCTGAAAAAAAAAATAGTTTACAAAGCGAGGAAAAGTTTAAAAGCACAAGTTTTGAGAACCAGAGGAGAGATACTATCAGGACTGTACGCCTTCTTAGTGTTAAGCTCAGAGAGAGCAGAAATGACATCTTTAGAAGAAATTACAATATTAGGCACAAATGAATAGGAAGAGGAATATATATATATATATATATATATATATATATATATAGTATATATATATATATATATATATATATATATATATATATATATATATATATATATATATATATATAGTATATATATATATATATATATATATAATATATATATATATATATATATATATATATATATATATATATATATATATATATATATATATATATATATATCTATATATATATATAGAGCTTTTAAACAAGTTTTTTAAGGTAGACTGAATCCTATTCTAATGCGTTTGATTAGAATTTTTTTTTTATAGTTTTTATCTTGGAAATAAAAATAACTAATATAAAAAGCATTAAAAAAAAAGTCTAAAAATAAAAACAAAAATAAATAATAATAATATATATATATATATATATATATATATATTATATATATATATATATATATATATATATATATATATATTATATATATATATATATATATATATATATGTGACATTGAGAATATACACGAAAATGTTTCTGTTTATATATATATATATATATATATATATATATATATATATATATATATATATATATATATATATATATATATATATATATATATATATATATATATACTTAAAACACTAAAACTTTAATAAGGACAACGTTTCAGCGCCGGAACGCATTGCCCTCATCAGATACAGTTTCAAACTGGACCTGATGAGAGTTGAGTTCAGCGTTTCGAGGGTGAAACGTTGTCCTTA
>SEYY01022468.1:130000-132500 GCA_009176605.1 Armadillidium nasatum
AAAGAAAGTCGGGGAAAACAGGTAAAGGGATTACGTTCCAGTTTTTACCAAACTACAGTAGTGTGTGTGTGTGTGTAAGATTGAGCATAGAGGTTAAGTATGGGGTAAGAGGGCTGAAGAAACAAAAAATGAGACTGTGTTGCATATACCCTTGTCAATGAAAGGAGAATACTACTAGAGAAAAAAGAAGATCAGTGTCTGTTGCAATGGCGATAGTAACGAGTGACGCAACAATTTATAGGGTAGAGACTGGAGTTAGTGAAAGCAAAACAGTTGATAAAAAGATAAACCCAAGACATTTCAAAGGGGGAGGGGCTGTCTAAGGGGTGGAACCATCACAGATGTTCGAGGCATGCTCTAAACCGGGGTGAACACCACCTCTATAAATAGCAAGCAACTGAGGTGGTGTGATGAAATTTTGAAGGAACCTCAGAGCATCCAACCTTTTAGAAAGATCATAGGAAAATTGAAACACCAACAAGAATATTAACCACTGATAAAGGTTTTAATTGTGTTTTCGATGTCATAGTCGTGTAGAAGATTAGTTCGAGCAGAAGGACGGAGGAACTTGAGTTTATGAAACATTGAAAAAAAAAAAAACATGTTTTCTCTTCCTCAATCAGAAATTCGAGAAAGAACAGAGGTTAACAGTTCCAAGGACACCCTCCTACAGTCAATTGTTCGATGTTGGGCAAACGTCTTTCAAAATGAAAGGAGTAATGACGGGCGGAGTTGTCGGCACAGGAGTGGATAGGTAATGAAATAATAAAGAGAGGACATAAATTAGCATAAAAAATTGATGATAGGACAGATCACTAAGGAACATCACTATTAATAATTTAAATTATGTACGGAGGCAGTCTACAACAGCAGCTATGGAACGATCGGTAAATCAATGCAGAGAAATAGAAGTTTAGAAATCGAAGTTTTGTGCTAGACTCTATCGAAGGTTTACGATATGTCTAGAGCCACAACAAAAGATTCACAAAAATGCTAAAGAGTAGAGGACCAAGAATCAGATAGAAAAGAAAGCTCACCAGAAGAGCGTTCTTTCGAAACCAATACATAAGATTAGAGAATTGAGATGTGTTCAAATAATCCTGTTAAGGAAAAATTCGAGAGCTTTAGAACAAAGGTTAACAAAGTAAAAAGATAGCAAGAGGGTTGGTAAGTTTTCCCTCTTTTTAGGCATATGATGAATGAACACAAGCTAAGAATGGAATGGAAAATCGAAGAAGAAAGACAAAGACGAAATAGTTCATTAAGGCGGGGTGCAAACTCAGAAGCACAAATTTATCAACCGCAGAAGAGATACTATCAGGACAATGCGCCTTCTTTTGAAAAATTTACAATGTTGGTCATATGACTTGTAGGGAAGGTGGAAGAGGAGGAATAATTCAGGAATCGTCTAGGGTGGAAGAGTTCAACTTCAGCAGAAGGCAAAGTGGCAGTTCTGCTGTCGGAAGATACCAGAGGAGGGAAAGAAGAAAAAACAAGGCTTTGACAATTTTTGCAAAATGCCAGAAAGGGCGGGAGGAAAAAAACCAGACAGATTATTGCATTTTATTTGAAGAAAAAGTTTTTAGCATTACAGATGTTACAGAGAATATATTTTGCACGATACCGGCATGCAATAATATATATATATATATATATATATATATATATATATATATATATATATATATATATATATATATATATATATATATATATATATATATATATATATATATATATATAATCATTGTTGGGAGAAGCGGTTTTGACTTATGGCATATATGCCAAATTCCAAATTCTGATAATACAAATCAAGGTCAAGGAAACTGTCGTTTTTCTTGAAAGATGAGAAACAAAAAAACTTTTTTTTTTTCTTTTTCAGGATATCTCCAAAAGATAATCTAGTAAATCTGTAAGCATGTATTATTTATCGTTTTAATTGACAAATCTGCTTCAGATAGATTATTTAAAATCAAAATCCAAATAATATATATATATATATATATATATATATATATATATATATATATATATATATATATATATTATATATATATATATATATATATATATATATATATATATATATATATATATATATATATATAACAATAATTATGTGAATCTAGGAGCCTTAAAAAAAACAATTAAAATAGATTGAAATCGCCATAAAATATGAAAAAACTCAATACAATCATTAACTATGATTTGACAAATTAAGCTTTTATGCAATAACAGATTTTAAAGTAAGTAATTTAAAAAAAATGTTTCTCTGACAGCAATTTTAATTATTAATTTTAATTATTAATTTTAATTAGTATTGGAGGACCGCAAATAGCTGATCCTCGGCATTGACTCATTACAATTAAGACTAAATTTCAAGTGGATGACTAACATCCTGGACACCAATTTGAAGATAATAAACGAAATTACCCAGGCCCCTTAACTCTAAAAATCAGAAAAAAACCAGAGACCTATTCCTAAATTGACACGAAGAACA
>SEYY01022468.1:140000-150000 GCA_009176605.1 Armadillidium nasatum
ATGACGGTCTCCCCAGCCTTTTTCTCTTCGCTGTACATTGAGTCAACAATTTCTCGAACCTGGTCACTTTGCAGGTTCTTGAGAAAATCATTGTCCAGAATGGCATGTTCTATAAGCTCTTTTGATCTGAAATAGCATATATATATATATATATATATATATATATATATATATATATATATATATATATATATATATATATATATATATATATATATATATATATATATATATATATATATATATATATATAGTCTCCTCTGGTGGTCTAAGGTCAGAGGCTTACCAATCTTCACCAGACCCGGGGAAATATCAGAAATCAGGTCGCTAATGGCCGACGTGACCTGATACACAGCGTTTAAAGGTGTGCAAGCCAAAGGAAGTTGGGAAAACATGAAGGGAGTATGTTTAGACTTTACCAGTAAAGTACATGTAAAATTGAGCATAGCGGTTAGGTCTGTGATCGGAGAGTTGGAAGAGATTAGTTTTTTTTCAGTTACCTCAACTGAAATAACTGAAAGAAAAAAAAAAAAAACTTTTGTCGTTTGTCTAAGAACCAAAAAATCGTTGGATTTTGAAAATAAAATCATCAATTTTATAAATTATTGTAAACTTTTTTAAAAACATTTCAAAGCTTGAAGTAGAAAATTTCGTCCATTTGAAGAAAAATTTGGAAGAAAATGTTCGTCACTAAAGTGATTCTCACTGCTGAAATTTCTTCAATTGAAGAAATTTTGATTCTCTTTGTACACGAATTTTTTTCCTTTCTTGGTAAAATACACGTCAGTTACATTCTTTGAATGTAGATACCTAGTACCTACAGTGGGGAGTTTCCTATGGAGTCTCATTCTATATGAAAGGTATTATTGAGGGAGTCTGTAATAAGAGGCACTCAAGCAAACCAGAAAATGTATCTTACATCTCTTATTTTTAAGGAATTAATTTTGGTCAGATAGTGCTGATTATAAGATTCATATATTATACCTTTTAAATTGCCCACCCAATGTCGGGGCATTTTTCGTAACGACCAATCGGCTTAACAACATTTTTTTATAATTTTACAAAACTTAATAATTTTTAGAAATTTATATGCTAAAGTATACTTTATTTTTTTATTCAACTAATTTTAATTACAAAAAAGAAAACCCAAATTTACAGACAAAAAGAAATAAAATGTTGAGTCTATTTTCACTGCTTGAACTAATTTCTTAGAAATAAGTGACCATAAAAAACGAAAAGTTGATAAATAGTTATGGGTTCTTCCCTTTCATGGAAACCAGTAACTGTGGAATTACAAACAAAAACGAACAAGGACCCTATAAAAAGAACAAACAGGGTGTTATGAAGTCTGAAAGCGTTTCGAAACACCCAATCTCTAAGAAGTTTAAGTGAGGATAATATCTTTCAAAGAGAGATCTAAGAGGATAGGATTTATCATTAATATTAAAAGGAAAGAACGTTTAAGTTGTGTTTTTCGATGGTCGTGTGGAAGATTTTGTTGAATTGATAGACGATAGAATTGTTTTCAATCATTGGAAACAACCAAGTTTTTCCCCAATAAGAGATAGGAGACAGATTTGGACTCAGTTGCTACAAGGTCACCCTCGCATTAGCTATTTGTTGTTGAAATGGAAGTCTTTCAAATGAAATGAGTAATGAAGGGTGGAGTCATGGGGGGCATAAAAGTGTATGAGAGACAACGTGACAGATAGAAGATCATTCACGTAAAAGAGATAAATTGTTGGATATAAAACAGATCCTTGAGGAACATCGCCATGCACATATATTTAAAGGATGAACGAAGGCTGTCTGTAACAGCAACTACAGATAGACCGGAAAGGAAATATGAAAAAAATTCCAGAAAGAGAATGATAGAGATACCGAAAGAGAGAAGTTTAAAAATCAAAGCTTTAAGTCAGACTCAGACTCTATGGAAGGTTTTCAATATTTCTATCGTCACAACAAAAGATACAACCGAAATTTCGAAGAACAGAGACCAAGTGTAAAAAAGAGAAGATAAAGATAAAGATAAAATTTTTTAATATTTCGGAAGCCATAATTGCAATCTGGAATATAGTTCTTAAGGGTACTTCCAAATCGTGATAAAATTAGATTCGAAAACTTTGCAAATATCATGCTAAAGTGATTGGACAATGGTTAGGGACTTAGGGTTGAGAGGGATCCACCATTTTCCGGCACGAGATGAATGAGAGAACGCTTCCAGAAGAAAGAAAAGGACAAAGATAATGGGCAGAGATAAAATAGTTTACCAAGGCAGAGATCAAACTCGAAAGCACGGAATTTGGAGGATAAGAAGATGAATTCAGTAAAGGACCAACACGATTTCTTAATATTATGTTCAGAGTAAGCGGAAATCACATCTCTAGAAAAAAGTACAATATTACGCAATTTAAGTTGGAAGAGACTAGGAGAAGAAGGAATAGTTCCCGAATAGTGTAAGGTTGAATTAAGTTGAATCGTTTAAGGTTGAACTAGAGGTAAAAAACTGAATGGAAAGTTTTATATTATATATATATATATATATATATATATATATATATATATATATATATATATATATATATATATATATATATATATATATATATATATATATATATATATATATATATATATATATATATATACTTAAGAGGTTTATGAACCACATTTGAAACTGCAGATGGAATTAAGGACTCATCAAAAGGCTCAGCCGATATTGCAGTACGATGGAATTTCTGCGATCTCATCGCAGATCGCAATAAACACTTAGAACTCTTTTTCTTCTCAAAAATTTCCTTTGATGTTTTTGAAAGTTCATGAAAAGGAAAAGTGTTTCTCACGTTCTTGTCCTGCAAAGTCTTTTGCTTTCTCTCTTCAACTGAGCTGCGAGTTTCGAGTTCTTCTCTCAATTCCTCCACTTCACGTCTCAAAGAGTCTATGATGGTTTTATTCAATTGAATTTCCTCTTGCAGAGACCTTATAACTTTCTCCTTCAGGTTACTGACATCAAGCGCGTTCGAAAGAGCCAACTGCAATTCGTCCAAAGACCTTGTCAAATGATCCTCCACCACCAACGTCTTTTGGTCAATAGCCCTTTTAGATTTGGGTTCAAGTGCGGTTGGTAACTTACAAAAGTCCGAATCTTTGAGTGACCTCGGTCTACGAGTTAGAAAGTTTTGCTTCGATGTCGGATTGGAGTGTTTTAAACCGCTTTTGAACCACTTATTCATTTTTTTTAAAGGAATAAGCATACGTTATTATTATTATTTATTATTATTATTATAAAATATTTATTCTTATTTAGAACACGCTACATACAAAATTATTATATATATTATATATAATATATATATATATATATATATATATATATATATATATATATATATATATATATATATATATATATATATATATATATATATATATATATATATATATATAACACAATAGCACTGAAACACTAATGAAATATACCAATTACAGAAACTGAAATTAAAAACAGGAAACCGTTTTTTTTTTTTTTTTTCTTTTTTTTTTTTTTTTTTTTAAAGAGGTGATAACAAAGGATTCGGTCAATGCTTTTTATATGAACACATTCCCCCCCCCTTCTCTGTTTTATCCAACTCTTGATTTTCCCCTCTCCCCCAATTATGTGATTTTACAGCTTCAAAATTACAAGCAGAAAATTGAATAAATTCGAAAGGCACAATAAAATTTAAGTCATTCAATTGAAATGTATATAGACAACATTTCGAATGTAACTCAATTGGGAGGTATTATAAGAGAGATAAGATTTGTCCCAATTAAAGCCGTTTCTATTCATACACAAACTTCCTAAAAATTTAGTGGCGCGCCATTTTCGTAAGGGATTTTTTAGACCTTTTCTAGTGCATCTTACGATTTGCACAATAGAACGGTTTTTCAAAATTTTCTAAAATATCATATGTTTTCGAGTCGGCTGATACCAATTCAACATGGCGGCTGGGTTCTCAAAATATTCAACTGATGCAAGATCATGAATATTGTTGTAAGAGAATTTATGCAGCCAAAACAAAATAATAGTGAAGCCTATTGTTGATAAATTAAGAAGAAATAACGGTACTAAGATATATATTTTTGATTGGCTTATTTATACTGATTGCTTATGCAGCCTACAAGTATTCCTTTTTGTTTCGTATAAAACTAAAATTTATACATAATCTTGAAAATTACAATATATTTTAAATATATTAAAATAAATTTTAAAAATTTACATAAAATGACATAATTATAAACATAGAGATAGAATTGGCAGCAATGAAAATGGGTTTGTTTACATTTGGTTTGTTTACACCTAAATTTTTAGCAGGAATTTAGTCACCTACAAAAGCATCTCAAAAATTGTAAGAAACCTACGGTCGTGACGTCATTTCCGCGCCAAAAGTAATAAATAGAACGCTGTTTTTCTCCCAAATTTTTAGAAAACTTATTATTTAAGCAAAACTTTAACGTATAGAAAACGACTTATGGGACAGAATTAAGGAAAAAGTATTTAATATAGAAACAAGCAAACTCCAAATTTTTTTTTTTCAGTTTTCGTGTAATAAAAATCAAATCAAATTGTTATTTGAGTTTGAATTAATACTTTATCTCAAAATATACAAACATAAAATTGAAATAAGCCATTTCAGATAAAATTCAAATTGAACGTTTACAAAGACGCAATCTAGATTCCTAGCAACCTGGCAACCTAAAGTGTATCATACGAATGAAAACGGTTTCATTAAAACATAAATGAATTATAATTCAAGAAATTTGTTTCGTTTTATAGGATTTAATCCAAATAAGCATTAGTACAAATTCAATATATATATATATATATATATATATATATATATATATATATATATATATATATATATATATATATATATATATATATATATATATATATATATATATATATATATATATATATATATATATATATATATATATATATATATATATATATATATATATATATTCCCGTTGTGGTGCCTCCTTCTTTCCATCCACCTCTGTTGTGGAACTCTCTACCATCATCTATTTTTCCTCCTGTATTTAATCTTCCACTCTTCAATTCTTCAGTCTGTGCCCACGTGAGGGATGTGCGCTAGGTGTATGTTTGAGTGAGTTTTTCTTCATTTTGTTTGTGCCCCCTCCTTGAAAAGGGCTTGCCCGTGAGTGGTGGCGTTCTGTAATAAAAAAAAAAATAAAATAAAATATATATATATATATATATATATATATATATATATATATATATATATATATATATATATATATATATATATATATATATATATATATATATATATATATATATATATATATATATATATATATATATATATATATATATATATATATATATTATATATATAATATATATTAGGTTCAAAGCTCAAATGGGGGAACTGAAAAAAATTGGAAAATAATAAAAAAAATATATATATGTATATATATATATATATATATATATATATATATATATATATATATATATATATATATATATATATATATATATATATATATATATATATATATATATATATATATATATATATATATTTTTAATTTTTATATTTAAGTACACTCCATGTAGCCTCTATATTTTGGGTGTAAGCTCCAGTTTGAGGATCCACAAATTTTTTACTGTGGGTTCAAAGTAAGATGTTTAAAAAAAATGGTTTTTTACGACAATTGATGAACTAAAAACTTAAATTGGGTATTATATATATATATATATATATATATATATATATATATATATATATATATATATATATATATATATATATATATATATATATATATATATGCTTTTTACATAATTCTTGAGTATAAACAAATCAACTTTAAAACTCTCCTTGTTATCCTTTCAAAAAGTAATATTAATCTACTTAGACGGCGATGTACAATGTGCATAATAATAATAATAATAATAATAATAATAATAATAATAATAATAATAATACTAATAATAATAATAATAATAAATAATAATATTTTATTAAAATTATAATTGATAATTATCAATCATAAATATATATATATATATATATATATATAATATATATATTATATATATATATATATATATATATATATATATATATATATATATATATATATATATATATATATATATATATATATATATATATGTGTGTGTGTGTGTGTGTGTGTGTGTGTGTTGTGTTTATACTGATAATTAATTCTATATTAATAAATTCATTAATTTAATAAAAATAATAATAATAATAATAACAAAATAATAATAATTTCGTAATATCACCAATATTGCTTTAGTTTGGGTTGAAAATATTTTTTATAATGTAAAGAAAATCCAATTTATAAGTCAAACTAAAGTAAACGTGCCATTGATATTATTATTATTAATAGTAGTAGTAGTAGAAGTAAGGGTAATAATATATCTTCAATTACTAAATGATAAAAGACCTAGTAGGAAAAGTATTTGACAAAGGAAAATCAAAAACACGAAGTCTCTATTACAGCACAAACTTGTTAATTAAAATCGTACTTCGCTTTCATAATTTGTATAGAAAGTACAAGCAAAAAAATATTTTACCCACCATATATATATATATATATATATATATATATATATATATATATATATATATATATATATATATATATATATATATATATATATATATATATATATATATATATATATATATATATATATATATATATATATATATAGGTGGTCGAAACGTTTCTTTTACTTCCTGATAAACTTCGATTGTTATTTCAAATTCTAGTATAGTAAGAGGGTTATTCATCCCTTATAATTCCGTGGATTTCTTTTGAGAACCACTATGTAATCATGTGGACCAACAGTCATAGCTGGGGGAGGATTTATTAATACGATTTTCATTTTCATATCCTAATGTACTTACTTTAATACCGCTATCATCAACTAACCAGTTTATAATAATGTTTCAAAAACGTAACTTGCTGTACAGGTAGAACGAGGAGTAACAATGGCAAAATCTTCTTGGCTCTCTCCTTTTAATATCCTCATTATCATCATACTCAAAAAAGGATGATTGTAAGCGCAACTTACAATTGGTATTAACATTTCTGGGGACACGATCGTTCCAAACGAATCGGGTTCTAAAATTTCCCAAATGGTTTCTGGAAAATCATGGACGAGGAACATTTTTTAAGGGTCCATCACTTTCATCGTATATTCTGGAGTGGTATTTAATTTGGCTGATAATTTGGTCATCAGGTGAATTAATTTAATTGACTCTATATCTAAATACCGTTCATCTTCATCCGATTCTTCGGCACCTTTGTAATTCCAAAGTAATTCGTTTTCTACTAAAATCACGTGGTATTTATCTAGTCGCATTTTTCTATCCAATACCCAAGACTTTTGTTTATTTCTGATGAAAGAAATGGGACAGTCTTTTGCGATTTTGGTCAAAATTTTATCAAAGCCTTTTTGAGCACTTCGTTTTCCTAAATGCATGACGCAAATTTTTCTTTAACAGGCTTAAAAATGAAGTTCGCATTGCTAAATCTCGTCCGCAGGCGGACCCTTTTCTTCGCATTATTTAGGCAATTTAGGAACTTTTTTTTAAAACTAATTCTAAATAATTCCCAAGAAGATTCCAAAGGATCCTTTCTCGATCTTTTTAGGCAAAAGCTTGACTTCATCTTGCTTTCTGTAACCAAGAAGAATTATTCCTTTTTAGTAATAATTTAGAACGCATTCACTGAATGGCATATCTTTCTGGAAAGGTGTCGTAAAAATACACAGTTTTTACATCTTTCCGCAATAATATTATTGAGGAAGGTCTATAAGATTTTATTAATTCGATTTAAAAAAGCCCTTTTTATCAAATTACAAAAATCCTAAAATAGATTTGGTTTATTCGGGCTTGATTAACTTAACAGTCGAAGCAAGAATTCTAGTTATTATTGTGGCAATACCTGGTACTTTAGCATTTTAAATCAAAAGAATGCTGATCCATTCTTCGATACATATAACTTGATCTCTTCCTGTCCTCCAAGCGAGCAAACTTTCAATAATGATCCTGGTTTTAATTTCGTAAACTAAAGCAACAATATGAAGATCGGGAAGTATTTTCTTTACTGAAGATACAGTTTACTCCACATAGTGATCTTCTGAAACCTTGTCTTTAGTTTGTAAATCAAGAAGAACTATCAAAGCATCCTTTTAACTGAACATCCTATTTTTGGAAAATATATGTTGCAATGTATCTGGATCAATGGCATTACCAACTGAAATGCTAACATTCCAATACTTTTTAGAGATATTCACATAGTCATGATCTAGTAGAGAATCTGCTAAAAGAATTACATCAGCAACTGAATTAGGTCTAATGGGACGAAGAAAGTCGTCAAGAAATATTTCAATTAAAAGTTTATCGAAATTTCCGGCAATGACAACACGAGGGGAAGTCATTTTCTCATCTATCTAATGGCTATATTAATGAAACCCCAAAGATAAATACTAAATCCATGTTGCCAACTGCAGAGCTAGATACAAATATGCCGGAAAACAAACTAATAATAGTCCAACAATAAGAAACTGACCCTCTTAACTAGAAGGGGTTATGTCTCCATATCCAACTGATGATAAGGTAACTATTACAAAATAAAAATAATCGTGTTGATTGAAATGCTCATCAAGATTGTAACGGCCTTCCCTGAGTAAACTTCGAGACTACCATTCCTCAGTAGTTTATATCAAACTAGCTATTATATTTAATATAATGAGACCTCTGAACACTAAGACGGTCACATCAACAATACTTGGCCCGAATAACTGAAGCAGAAATCTTCTCAAACAATCGACGAAATACTTGGTGAGACATCTGTGCAATACTAAAAATTCGAAACCAAATAGAATCTATCCGTATGCTATGCCAATAAGCTACTGCAAGAGCATCCAAGAATCAATAATAGTCGAAAATAGTTTGGGGTAATATGTATTAGACACAAAGTCTATAAAAACCTTTATGAAAAACAACAAGTTAAATATGAACAAGAACTACTAAGGTATAACATATTTATTTATTTAAAAAGTAAAGAAATCAGCGCAGCTTGCCATTGATATTAAAGTAGAATTGACAATATACATAACAGTGGCGCCACTAAGCAAGGAAATAATAAAATAAAAACTCTACACAGTAGTCAAATCTAAGAAAGTTTGCATTTTGACAGGCCATTTGTACAGACGAAGACCCATTTTGGATAGAATAAAACTAATTATTCTTAGAACTAAATAAAAACTTAGTGAGCTCAAAAAACTTAGCAAAGCAATTTAATGAGTGTAATTTTCTTAACCTGGACAAAAAATAAAGTCATCTGCACTAACAATATTTACTTCCATTTTTAAAATTTTATGAATCTCTTTTCAGAGTTTATAGCATAAAGTTTATTATATATATATATATATATATATATATATATATATATATATATATATATATATATATATATATATATTATATATATATATATATATATATATATATAATATATATTATTAAATATATATATATATATAAAAAAAATAAAAAAAAAAAAAAAAAAAAAAAAACACACACACAATACACACACATATATATATATATATATATATATATATATATATATATATATATATATATATATATATATATATATATATATATATATATATATATATATATATATATATATATATATATATATATATATATATATATATATATATATATATATATTCCTTTTGATGGGAAGAGGCCAGAGTAGTCAAAAAGATTTGGACGAAATTTATTGCGAAAGGCAATTATCAAAGGTAAACTTACAGACTTAAAGTTTGTGGGTAGACGACTTTAACTAATGAACAGGCAACTGAAAGTGTTCAAAGTCAAAAACACAAGATGAAAGAATGTTTTTAACTTTATCAATAGGGTATAAG
>SEYY01022468.1:155000-162500 GCA_009176605.1 Armadillidium nasatum
TCATTCGTAACGGCTTCGAAAATAACCGCAACTCTCATCGATGGTCTGACGAAAATACCCACAAAATAGTCGAAATAAATTTTCATCATCGTTTTTCGGTGTAGGATTGTCGATAGTCATTAAGTGATCCTTTCATTATTGAGAATCGTCTAATAGGAGAACGTTACTTGGAATTTTGGCAAAATGAGTTGCAAGGTAAAATTAGAAGATGTTCCTTTAAACATAAGAAATGCTATGTACTTCAGGAAGATGGTGCTCTCACATTTTGCTCGCTAGGTCGCACAATATTTAAATGGAACTTTTCCAAAACGAGAGATTGGTCGAGGTGGGGCTAATAGTTGGCCGTCATGGTCTACAGACCCACACTATTGGATTTTTATTTATGGGGCTCGTTGAAAAAGTGAGGTATACAAAAGAATGGTGAACAACCAAGGTGCACTAATTCGCCATATTTTGAATGTTGCAGCTCAAATAAAAGAAAAATGAGGAAACTTAGGAGAGCAACTAATACTATTTGCAGATGAGCCATAAAATGTATAAAGATCCATGGTGGTACAGTCTTCAGCAGAAGTTCGTTCCTACTAAGCTGGAAATACCTATATATATACAAAATGGAGATCATTTCAGGTTTCGCCAATTATAATATAATTAAGCTCCACCCATTTTTTTTACTTTCTTATAATACAAAAGAGAGCTTAAAATCTACTCAGATGATAAATAAGAAGTTCATGAAAATCTTTAGTATTTGACCACAAATTCATTATAATTAAAAAAAAAAAAAACTAAGTATAAGTTAACTTTAAAAAGAAACTTTAGTAATAGAGTAGTTATCAGATACTTTGTACTTTTGTTAATTTATACTTTATTTTCATTTTTTTCTATTTAAAGTTTATGTTTATTTAAAGACGTTTAAAGTATAGGAAGGTTTAAATAATATTTTCATAGCAAAGCACAATATATATATATATATATATATATATATATATATATATATATATATATATATATATATATATATATATATATATATATATATATATATATATATATATATATATATATATATATATATATATATATATATATATATATATATATATATGTGTGTGTGTGTGTGTGTGTGTGTATAGAGTGAAAGAGAAAAAATTTCTTTATATAGGCATTCTGCGATCTACGAATAATGTCGATAGTAAGTATAAATAAATTTTCATAATTAAAACTACACTTCTAAAAAAACATCCTGATTTGAATAAAATACAATATTTTACACTGAAGTTATGGAATCAGGTAAAAATAAAACTAAATGTATATTAAATTGATGACTTCTCTTTAACAACATAAGATTCATTTGTGAGATTATCAGCAATATTTTGAACGAAAACCAAGTAAGATTTTAATTCTTTCGATAAAAATGATTCATCTATTATATATATATATATATATATATATATATATATATATATATATATATATATATATATATATATATATATATATATATATATATATATATATATATATATATATATATTATATATATATATATATATATATATATATATATATATATATATATATATATATATATATATATATATATATATATATATATATATATATATATATATATATATATGATAATATTTTATATATATTTATATATATATATATATATATATATATATATATATATATATATATATATATATATATATATATATATATATATATATATATATATATATATATATAGTTAAATTCTAAATAAACTTAAAATGCACATATAACATACATTACAAAATCAAATATTCCTTTGCATAAAACACACACACACACAAAAAAACACACACACCACACACATAAATATATATATATATATATATATATATATATATATATATATATATATATATATATATATATATATATATATATATATATATATATATATATATATATATATATATATATATATATATATATATATATATATATATATATATATATATATATATATATATATATATATATATATATATATATATATATATATATATATATCAGAAAATCATTTCTACCATAACAATAGAGGCAACTGAACTGATTTTGAATGATCTTTTTTTTTTTTAAATATACATAATTATAAAATATTCAAAAGCGAAAGAACAAAATAGCGAAACCGAAATTAGAGGCTCTTAGGACAGTATTTTAGTCTCATATGCTTAGACACTAATAATAAGAAAAGTTAAATATTAAAGAATAGCGATATTAGCCGTCGTACAAAAGGGCGTCGCCAACCACAAAACCAGCTTCGGTGATTACCAGATAACTTCATTCTCGTACCTTAGAAATTTTACCACTTATAAAAGTATAAAGAGACATAAATTATTATTTGATGTTTATGCACCGCTCATATATATATATATATATATATATATATATATATATATATATATATATATATATATATATATATATATATATATATATATATATATATATATATATATATATATATATATATATATATGAGATAGAATCAATTTTTCCATACCGATTTTTTATTTATTTATTAATTTATTCTATTATTTATTTTTATTTTCACTATTATTATTATTATTATTATTATTATTATTATTATTATTATTATTATTATTATTATTATTATTATTATTATTATTATTATTATTATTATTATTATTATTATTATTAATTTTTACTGTTAATTATTATTATTTTTTGAATGTCTTTGAATAATATTTACAATTTTATCTGTAACAATGTTAAGTAATGTATATTATAAATTGGCAAGAGCAAACGTTTTCTTTTATTTTCTTCTACGGCAATAATAATAATAATAATAATAATAATAATAATAATAATAATAATAATAATAAGTAATAAATAATAACGATAATGAAAAAAACATTTGCTAATATCAGAAAAAAAGAGAAAAAGTTATTTAAACTGAAGTTGAATATTTGATAAAAAATTAATTACATAAAAAAAAATTAAAAAAAAAAAATAAAAAATAAAAAAAATAAAAAAAATAAAATAGAATAAAAAAAAAATAAAACAAATAAATAAATTGAGAGCATTTTGTCATTCAACTGAACTCGTTTATATTTTTCACAAATTAAAATTTATTATTTAAAACATAAAAATCATGAACTCCTCAAATTCGAGAAGTTTTATTTATCACCCTGCGTAATCGACTGAACCTCCAGAACTAAAATATTAATATTAATAACGACATTACTCAAGTCGCAGTTTTATCTTCGACTATTTAATTTTAAATATAAAGAAAAATCGACTGAACCTCCAACTTTTTTTATATTTTAAATTTATTCTTCTATTTATATTTTAACCCCTACACCTTTTCAGCTATCCTCAGTCAATAAAAACAACTTCTCTATTCTCATTCAACACTTCCACTCAAAATAATAATAGCCTAAAAAACTGTTTTTGGTTAAACTTACTTTTTCAACTGGAACAAACTTTTTTTTCCCCCTTAAAAATTAGCTCCTCACGACATTGCTCTATTCAAGGATGGGAGCTTTTTTAGGTTGCTTCTATCAGTTCGTTAACCATTCTACTGTGCTTAAAAAACAAATGGTGTACTTTAAGAGTGGGTCTTTCATTTGAACTAAGATATCGTTGAGAACCTACATAAACATGCAATAGGAACTTTAGCTCATTTGCTTATAAATAATAAAGATACAAATATGCATAAAAAAACAACTATAGTAACAATTTATAAAACCAACTGAAAATATATATTATGAAAAGGACACACAAAAAAAGGTTTGCATTTTCGTTAAAATAACTATATACAGAAAACTAAACTCAACGGAACCTGAAAATAGAATGAAAAAAAAAAAATAAATAAATAAGAAATCAGATAAATGCATAATAAAAAAAAATTCTTCAGATTATCAATTTCCCATCCATTGTGTAAGAATAAGAACCAACTTTACTTCCCACATTAAAAATATAATCTAAACTTTCTTTTAATTTCTTAATATCGTATTTTCTATTTTTGAGACAAGGTATTCTTTTTTTATTATATGACTATTTGATGATACCATTTCATTATTATTATTTTTATTATTATTATTATTATTATTATTATTATTATTAATAATAATATCTACTTGATAATACTATTTTATTGTTATTATTATTATTTATTTTTATTATAATTACTACTATTATTATTAAATAATAATAACTACTTCATAATACCATTTTATTGTAATTATTATTATTACTCTTACTACATTATTATTATTATTATTATTATTATAATTATTATTTTTCTTAGTTTTTAATTAATTTTATTATTAAATTAAATTAAAACTAAAAAAAATATATATAAATATATATATATATATATATATATATATATATATATATATATATATATATATATATATATATATATATATATATATATATATATATATATATATATATATATATATATATATATATATATATATATATATATATATATAAAGGAACATATAAACAAAGAATTTTGTAAAATCTAAATTAGAGTCTGAACAGTTTACAAACCATAAACTCGCAGTTACAAGTGCAGAACATTGTTTTTTATATAATAAAAAAATAATTATTTTTCATCTTGAAAAGAAAAATAATCGTAATTTTAATGTTTGTTGATAGAATTTAAAAGCTCAAAATAAAACATATATTAGATAAATTATTTTCAAAGAGAGCTTGTTTAAAAACAATTGTTTTCTTAAAATTGCAAAAATAAAAAATTGAATATTAAAATGAAGTTTTTATAGTTTTAAAAAATTGTTTTATATATTGCCAATATCATATACTCAGCTTCCCATGGAGTTTCATGATTCAACATTTATTTTGAGTCATGAAACTCCAGAATTATATTAATACTCGCATGATTATCATTAGGTTTATGCATAACAATACTCAAGGAAATTTCATAATAAAAAACTTTTGGAACATCTACAAACGTTAAAGCATTATTATTATTATTATTATTGTGAGTATTCATTTACTAATAAATATAACTAAGGATACCTTTAACTACATTTGTTTCTGATATGATAACGTAGTCAAAGCTCGCATTATAAATAAATCTTAAGAAATAAGAAACGATGGTGGAGTTGAAAACTTAGAAGACTGAAAAAAATCGAAACATTTATGTGGGAAGACACCTGATCAGCATCATCACCTTATTATATATATATATATATATATATATATATATATATATATATATATATATATATATATATATATATATATATATATATATATATATATATATATATATATATATATATATATCCTCTTGTGGGCAAAGGTCAGAGGCCTACCAGTTTCCACCAGAGTTGGGACAGCACCGGAACCTGATCGTTAAACGCCGACATTCCTCGATAAACGGCGTTTGAAAGTAAGCAAGTCAAAGGAGGTTGAGAAAACAGATAAAGGGAGTGTGTTCCAGACTTTACCAGTAGAGTACATGTAAGATTTAGCATAGTGGTTAAGTCTGGAGTCAGAGAGTTGGACAGAAAAAGGATGAGACTGAATAGAAAGGCGTGTCGCACGAGTCCTTCTCAGTGGAGAAGGAATGCCATTAAAGAGTTCAGAAGAGCAGTGTCCATTGTAATAGCGATAGTATAGAAAGAGTGATGCAACAATTCGAAGGGTAGAAAGTGATTGAAGAGAATTAGTGAGAGCGGGAGAGTTGAAAAGAATAAAACCCCTAGACTCCACCTTTTCAAGGAGATGTATGAGTGTAACCACTCCAGATGTGTGAGGCGTACTCCATACAGGGGCGAACAATACACTGTCAATTAACTGTTGCTGGGAAGGACGTATTTCAAACTGAAAAAAGCAAAGAAGGGTGGAGTCATCAACATAGGAGTGGATAGGTGATGAAGCAATGGAGAGAAGGTCATTAAAGCTAAGAAAAAAAGAGTTGAGGATAGGACAGAGCCTTGAGGAACACCACTATTAATAGATTTAAAAGATGTAAAGTGGCCGTCTATAACAGCAGCTATAGAACGACCGGAAAAAGAGAAGGATAGATTCCTAAAGAGAGAAGTTTAGAAATCAAAGCTTTGTGTCAGACTCTATCGAAAGCTTTCGATGAGTCCAACGCGACAGCAAAAGATTCATCGAAATGCCGAAAAGCGAAAGACCAAGAGTCAGACAGAAGGTAAAGAAGATGACCAGTAGAGCCTTTTTTAACGAAAGCCATACTGACAATCAGAGATAAGATTTCAAGAATTGAGATGTTTCCAAATCTTCCTGTTAATGATAGATTCGAAAACTTTAGTAATAACGGAGGTTAAAGAAATAGGACGATAGTTAGAGGGTTGAGAGGGGTCCCTTTTCTTCGGCACAGGCTGAATGAGCGCACGTTTCCATCAAGAAAGGAATGCTGAAATAGAAAGACAGAGGCGAAATAGTTTACCAAGGCAGGGTGCAAGCTCAGACGCACAAGTTTTGAGAACTACAGAAGGGATACCGTCTTAGTGATAAGCTCAGAGAGAATAAGAATGATATCTTAAGAAATTACAATTTTAGGCATAAATGAGTTGGAGGGGGTTAAAGGACGAGGAATAGCTCTGGAATCGTCTAAAGTTGAATTAGAGGGAAAAGTTTGTGCGAAGAGATCAGCTTTAGAAAAAGGCAAAACGGCAATTGTAACGTCGGAAGATACTAAAGGAGGGAAAGAGGAAGACGCAAAATATATATATATATATATATATATATATATATATATATATATATATATATATATATATATATATATATATATATATATATATATATATAACTCAATTGGGTATATCAAACACACTTCCTATAACAAGCACACTTTCAAATTCGGTGTATTGGGTCATGTCGGCCTTTAATTTGATCCAGTTTTTGGTTTATCTAAAACTTTGGTGGATGACCAGTACAGGTCTCTGGTCTTTACTCATCAAAGAAGAAATTATATATATATATATATATATATTATATATATATATATATATATATATATATATATATATATATATATATATATATATATATATATATATATATATATTTTTTTTTTTTTTTTTTTTTTTTTTTTTTTTTTTTTTTTTTAAAGCGACAAAAAAAAAAAAAAAAAAAAAATTTAAGTTTTTTTTTTTTTTTTTTTTTTTTTTTTAAAAAATTTTTTTTTTTTTTTTTTTTTTTTTTTTTTTTTTTTATATCTTTATTTTTTTATTTTTTAAAATTTTTTTTTTTTTTTTTTTTTTTTTTTTTTTTTTTTTTTTTTTTTTTTTTTATTAATTAAATTTAATATATATATATATAATATATATATATATATATATATATATATATATATATATATATAATATATATATATATATATTATATATATAATATATATATATATATATATATATATATATATATAACTATAAACTATAATTTAAAATATAATATATAATAATTATATATAAT
>SEYY01022468.1:177500-185000 GCA_009176605.1 Armadillidium nasatum
TATTTCTTCTTCTTCAGGCATATGATATTTTGAACATACCAACACAAAATGCAGTCTGTTTACAAGTGAAACATAGTCTAAATCCAATTAACTTCCCAAAAGGGGTTCCCGTCCAAGGAAAAAAACAGGAAAGTCAATGTGCTTCTCAAAACAAAATTCTTCCCTAATTGAATGAACTTAACCAATTTATATATATCATCATATTCTGTTGTAGAAAAACTGAAAAACTCAAAACTTGAGAACTTCAACCTAGTGGGTTTCATTCGCAAGTGAACATGGGTAAATTGCGATGCCCATTTTGCAATACAGGTATAAAACACCATCATTTCTATAACAGTTCTCTAAACTTATCAAAATGATCAATGTTTGCTAACACGTAAATAGTAACTTCTTTTAATTAATATTTAATTTTATGTACACTGTACATATGAAACATCCTGTTTTCCATAGAAATATAGTAACTCTTGACATATATTTGATACTGAAAATAAATTATGACTTTAGTTTAATTAAAGCAAATATTTCACTTAAATCTCAAAAAATTTATGATCTAATGGGAGTCTGTAAAAGGAAAACATGAAGTTTTAAAGAAACTCTCAACAAATTAAAATACTGATGAAACAAGACTAGCCTTTATGATGTTTGACATTTACGACAAAAACTTACTAAGGTTCACGTTCATATAAATATTATCGTAATCAGTTTATTATTATTACTATTATTATTATTATTATGTTAATCGTAATAGTAGCAGTAGTAGTATTTAATGCCCTAAGCCCTCTAGACAATTTACTTTGTTATATTCAAGATTTTAGTAACTATATATAGTAACAGTACTTTATACCCTATGTCCTCAAGTCAACTTATGTTAGCTGTAGTAAGAGTAGTAGTAGTAACAGTATGATTACCATAGCACAATGTCGTACTTCTTTCAATCAGTATCATTCACACAGACATACATACTCATCCATAAGTACACAATAGATATATATTCTCTAATACATCAACCTTGGCCACGACTTTCTCTATCAAACAAAAACAAACATCCCCAAAATAAACTCATTTACTCTGTAGGATCAGACATCTTAGCTACCCGATAAAGATCTAAATTAAAAGACACAAAAACATGAAAAAGTTTTATACACATTATTTATCTGTTTCAAAAATATAAGTAAAATAGAGAAATGATAATATTCTATCAGTATAACCTTAGAATATATGAACATAAAGTGTGATTTTTTATGTAATTTTCATTTCATTTTCTAAATCCCAGAGAGAAAAGGGTTTTTTAAATATATATATATATATATATATATATATATATATATATATATATATATATATATATATATATATATATATATATATATATATATATATATATATATATATATATATATATATAAATAAATAAAAAAAAAAAAAAAAAAAAAAAAAAAAAAATATATATTATATATATATATATATATATATATATATATATATATATATATATATATATATATATATATATATATATATATATATATATATATATATATATAATATATATAGTCAATATATATATGATAATTTCTATAGTAACGTACACTTTTTCCCTTCTTCTCAGTTCAACATCACTCACGGGCAAGCGTTTTTCAAGAAGGGGCGGGGCATATACAAGTAGAAAAAAGAAGAAAACCCACCCAGACCCCAACCTAACGCACATCCCTCAGGTGGGTACAGAAGGAAGCTTTGAAGAGAGGAAGATTAAATAGAGGAGGAAAAGTAGATGATTGTAGAGAGTTCCACAGAACAGAAGTGGCTGGAAAGAAAGAGGCACTATATAATTGATTTTTTTAACCTACCGTTTATTTACGTAACTATTCGGATACCGGATACCAAATAGCAGGTAAGAAAACCGAATACTGAGTAGTCAGTAAATTAACCGAATACCGAATATTTAGGACATCCCTGATATATATATATATATATATATATATATATATATATATATATATATATATATATATATATATATATATATATATATATATATATATTATATATATATATATATATATAATATATTATATTATATATATTATATATTAAAATGAAGAATTAAGTCTATTAAAAAGGATAATGTAGTAAACTTTACAATAATCAGCTCTCCTGAGAAAAATCTTTAAAAAAAAAAAAATAAAAAAAATTAAAATTTAGGAAAAAAAACCCTGCCTCCCCAGGCATTATTTCAATTATTAAAGTCAAATTAACGAACATTGACTCTAATTTCCCCATTATTGAAGTTTATCGTACGTTTATAATTACTAATTTAATCAACGTAGTTCTTACTAATACTTGCTATTATTTTCTCTCTCTCTCTCTCTCTCTCTCTCTATATATATATATATATATATATATATATATATATATATATATATATATATATATATATATATATATATATATATATATATATATATATATATATATATATATATATATATATATATAATAAATATAATAAATAAATTTTTTTTTTTTTTTTATATATTTTATATTAATAATATAATTAATATATAAATATAATATAACTTTATATTTGATAAATATAAGTTTTAAATAAGTTTTTTAAAAAAAAAATTTTTTTTTTTTTTTTTTTTTTTGAAAAAGAAATTTTAAATTTTTTATATAAAAATGATGAAAAATGAGTCTGATAGAACGAAATTCACTGAATTTAAATTATAAAGAAAACGAGCGAACGAAATTATAGTTTTATTATTAAAAATTATTTTATATTACTGTGTTATATTCAATATTTTGTTATTGAATATTTATTATTATAATAAATATTTTTAAAAACTTCAAAAAGACTTATTTTTAGCATCTCCACTCTCAACAATTAAAATTTTGAAGAAAAATAAAACAAATTAAATTATACAATTAGAACATAAGAAAATGGAGACATTTGAAAATATATTAAATGTTAGTAAATTGATTTAATTGAATCAATTATTTTGAACTTGTGGGAAAAAAATTTTTTTTTGAGGTTAGTTGCTGACATATTTCAACTTTAAAACTTTTCATTCTATTCACGTCTAAAGTATTATTCAATTCTGTTCAATTTTTTGAACGTTTATATTTATTGATATTAGATAGCTAATATTTAGGTTTATTTTTAATAAAATTTTTGATTAGGATGAGTTGTTCTGTCACAGTCATACTAGTTCAGATTTACAATAAATTAATAATTTAAAAAAAAAAAAGTAACACTAATAAAATTTATAAATTTTGTATAACTAACCAGCCTTTTACAATTAAATGCCTAAAAGCTGGAATTCAAAAGCTAAAAACGTGTTGTAGAAATTTTAATGTAGTGAAAAATATTGTTGGACGTTGATTAATTTTTCCAGCCATCACAATCATATTTCTAGATTTGCATTAATTTTAATTTACTTTCTTTTTCTCTTTTATAATATTGTGAATTTAATTAAATGTGAAGACAGTGACTTCTTTTTAAAAAAAAAAATTAAAAAAAAAAAATAATGATTTTTTTTTAAATAAAAAAGTCATTTGAAAAATCAATTGATTTTAATAATTTACTTTAAATCATGCCAACTCAATATATATATATATATATATATATATATATATATATATTATATATATATATATATATATATATATATATATATATATTATATATATATATATATATATATAATGAATGAGCCTAGTACGTGTTGTATCTTAACCTCCGTTTAGAAGCAAAACTCAACTCACAAATGAATGAACCTATAAACAAGTCTGATCTTTTTTTATATACCTTCGGGCAGAACAAGATTCTATTATTATTATTATTATTATTATTATTATTATTATTATTATTATAAAAATCAACAAAGAGATGGATCAACGTTATTTCTGGTAGCAAGAGTAGAATTAAAAAGCAAATACGAAGATAGATAGATAGACAAGACAGATAAGAGAATATATATATAATATATATATATATATATATATATATATATATATATATATATATATATATATATATATATATATATATATATATATATATATATATATATATATATATATATATATATATATATATATAGTTCAATAGAACAAAAAAAAAAAACTCACAAGACAAGAAGTAAATAATTAAGAGAGAACAGAAGAAGTGACCAACTGACAGACACAGAGACAGACGCTCGTAATCGTCTCTTCAGGTCTAAAGGTGACCCTGAATACAACTGACGGTGATAATAGAGTTCGGGAGGAATGTTTCATTCACGCAACTGCGTAAAAAAACTCAGTGCCGATGCAGACGAACGAGAGTTGTGGCGTAGAGAGGCCACACATGTTGAAAAATCTATTAACACTATTTTGTTACGTAAATACTCGTTATATTATCCAAAAATAATTTCAACATTTTTAAAATTCAAAACTTTTACCGATTTAAGAAAAAAAAAAAAAAAAAAAAAAAAAGCCGAGCGAACGCATCATAAAACAAGGGAATTAATTTTTTGCAGTTTCAACAGATTCGTAAAAAGTGAATGAAGTTACTTTAGATTTATTTATTAATTTTTTTTTTTTTTCTTTTTTGTAAAAGATTAGAAACTGTAACAAACAAAATTGCTGGCAATTACGTTTCCACCCTATATATATATATATATATATATATATATATATATATATATATATATATATATATATATATATATATATATATATATATATATATATATATATATATATATATATATATATATATATATATATATATATATATATATATATATATATATATATATATATATATATATATATATATATATATATATATATATATATATATATATATATATATATATATATATATATATATATATATATATATATATATATATATATATATATATATATATATATATATATATATATATATATATATATATATATATATATATATATATATATATATATATATTATATATATGGTTGAAATATAATTGTATGTATACACACAATCGTGTTTCTAGAAATTGCTTCTAGAAATTAAGTCTTCCAAGATTTATCGAATAGAATTTTAAATAAAAGAACTTTCAAATTTCTTTCTTTGAAAACCAGTTAGAACATAAAATTTAAATTATCAATACTTTCCTTCAATAAACAAACGAGTATCTCACATATAAATACAAGCTAGCCATTTCTACACAAAAGGTTGAGTTAAAACATTAAAACTCTTTCAATAAAACCTTAATTAAGCCATACCTATAACTGAGACACATAGCCATATATAGAAATAGAGTGAGTACATAAAGTACTTTAAAATTGTTCATGAAAGCTTACAAATAATTGAATATATATATATATATATATATATATATATATATATATATATATATATATATATATATATATATATATATATATATATATATATATATATATATATATATATATATATATATATATTATTTCTCCTCTGGTGAGGCAAAGGCCAGAGACCTACTAAAATTTACCCCAGAGTTAGAGGGAAAGTCAGGAACCTGATCAAATTATAGGCCGACATGACCTGATATACGGCGTTTGAAGGTGCAGAAGTCATAGGAAGTTGAGAAAATAGATGAAGGAAGTGTGTTCCAGACTTTACCAGTGGAGTACATGTAAGCTTGAGCGTGTATATATATATATATATATATATATATATATATATATATATATATATATATATATATATATATATATATATATATATATATATATATATATATATATATATATATATATATATATATATATATATATATATATATATATATATATAATATATATATATATATATATATATATATATATATATATATATATATATATATATATATATATATATATATATATATATATATATATATATATATATATATATATATATATATATATATATATATATATATATATATATATATAATATATATATATATATATATATATATATATATATATATATATATATATATATATATATATATATATATATATATATATATATATATATATATATATAATATGTGAACTCTTTCCCAAAATATTTTTATTAACTTACTCGTATGTTAATCGACAATTTCTCTTGTAAGGTCTAGCTTTCTTTCAAAATTCCACATCAGATATTGTCGATGGGATGAGTTGTTTTTCATTCCCTGTCAATAGCTCTATTTATCAAATTTGTCTTAAAAATCTCCAAAGCTTTTTCTATATTCCATTAACTATCTTCTTAGTTGCTATTTTAACACTAACCATTCATATGCCGATGGCTCCATATATTTTCTACCCTTCTCAAATCTATTCGCCATTTTTTCATTTTTGCATCAGTTTTCTGATTTTATTCTTGCTTTTGTGGAAGGCTTCAAAGTGGGGTCGCTCAATTTTTTAACTTTTTAAAACTCAAAACTTTATAAATCTCTTTCAAAACCTCCTTTCAACAGTTTTATAGAATAGCATGTGGATGACAAACATTCTTCGTCACAATATACACAAAACAACTATATTATAAACCACGTATTACAATGGTTACAAGGGCAGCATCAAAATTTTTTTTTTCTCTATATTGTTATTTCAACTATACAGGGCAATCAACCGCCCTTGTTTTGGGTAATGTTCTCTCACTCGAGAAGAAGGCTCTAGTTCCATTGTTTTTTTGATAGAGTCCAAGGAGAGAGGATTTGTAAACTGTAATTTACTTACCAACTCCAATGATAGTTTATCTTTGTAACGTAACCTTGGCGCTCTTTCTTCTAAATGTGATACAATGGCAAATACTCAACTGGACTGAACACTTGCATTCCACCTCCTGTGAGACTTCTTTGCAGCACAAGGGGTGCAGAATTTTCACATCTGTTTTGTGAAAAGATTAGAAACTTCGGCTACTTCCTTTACAACCACCTATGTTCTGTGGAACACCCTTTAATTTATTTTTCTTAACGAATTTAATCTCCTTCACTTCAAAATTTACGTTTGTGTTCACCTGAGACTTTTTATATTTAATAAACATTCCACGAATAGTACCTTTGAGTGTTGTTTTTTTTTAAGCTTATATATATATATATATATATATATATATATATATATATATATATATATATATATATATATATATATATATATATATATATATATATATATATATATATATATATATATATATATATATATATATATATATTTTCAAAGGGCGATATTTTCGACTCTATCAATGATTTCTAAGAAAGCAAGAATATATTTAAATTTACCTTTAATTTTAATTGTAATTTTAAGAAATTTATTAATTTAAATTTAATTTAAATTACAGTAACAGTAACCAATTATTTATTAATGATTTTAGTATAATACATGAATAAAGATATTTTTTTATTGAAAGTTTTCTGAAAATTACCATTAATCGTAGACCAGAATACATTTTAAAAATTTAATAAATTATTGAAGTTATTCGCTAAATAATTAACAACTTGC
>SEYY01022469.1:2500-20000 GCA_009176605.1 Armadillidium nasatum
AATTTCAGACGGACTGAACCGCAAAGAAAATGGTCAGGAAAGAAAGTGAGGTGAACGCATCGATTTTGCAAACTCAGGCAACTTCCTGATACCATTTTTGGGGGGTTCACGGGGCCCGCGGGGGCCCCTTCCCCAGACTTGAGGCCAATTTCAATGGGTTGAACCCCCCAAAATGGTGTCAGGAAAGAGCGTGAGGTCAATTTGAGCGGAGTGATTTGCATTGCAAATCAAAATCCCGTTTTGGCTTAGGTTGCCAGATTTTTTGAAAAGTAGCTAAATCTGGCACCTGTCGAAAGTGCCAGTATATACTACTACTTATATATATATATATATATATATATATATATATATATATATATATATATATATATATATATATATATATATATATATATATATATATATATCTTTCTCCTCTTTTTAAAACCACATTCATAAAATAATAAAAAGTAAGCACTGAATAAAAGATTACATTGTAATTAAAAATGAGAAAACAAGTAACAATTATTAAAAAAACCAGCGCAACGTTTCAGGGAAATGTCTTTTCTCTCTCATCAGGAGCTAAATTTAATAGAAAGCGAGTGAGATTATATATATATATATATATATATATATATATATATATATATATATATATATATATATATATATATATATATATATATATATATATATATATATATATATATATATATATATATATATATATAATATATATATATATATATATATATATATATATATATATATATATATATATATATATATATATATATATATATATATATATATATATATATATATATATATATATATATATATATATATATATATATATATATATATATATATATATATATATATATATATATATATATATATATATATATATATATATATATATATATATATATATATATATATATATATATATATATATATATATATATATATATATATATATATATATATATATATATATATATATATATATATATATATATAATATATATATATATATATATAATATATATATATATATATATATATATATATATATATATATATATATATATATATATATATATATATATATATATATATATATATATATATATATATATATATATATATATATATATATATATATATATATATATATATATATATATATATATATATATATATATATATATATATATATATATATATATATATATATATATATATATATAATATATATATATATATATATATATATATATATATATATATATATATATATATATATATATATATATATATATATATATATATATATATATATATATATATATATATATATATATATATATATATATATATATATATATATATATATATATATATATATATATATATATATTATATATATTCATTTGTTCTGTTTATTTATCTCCTAATTCTACTGGTTATTCTAAATACTTCGACTATTTAAACTCCAAATAGATCACATTCTCTCTTCTTCTCCTTTCTTAGAAATCATCATATTAGGTGATTTCATTGTTCATCACTGCCAATGGCTTTGTTATAGTTCTCATGATTCAGCTGGTGAACGAACGTGCCTTCCATTTCGCTATTCAAAACGGCCTTGAGCAGTTGGTGCAGCTCCATACTTGTATCCCCGATCGTCTTAGAGATGAACCCTACATTCTTGACATTTATCTAGTTTCTAATAATTCTTCTTATACTGTTAAACTCTTTGCTCCTCAGGGTTCCTTCGATCACCTTCTTATCTCCGTATCCTCTTCTATCTCTTCATGTCTTCCGCAGGAACGACCCCCATTCTATTGAAAGGAAACGTTTTTTGCATTTGTGACAGAAATGTTGCCTTCAGGGATTAATTACCATAGTCTTCAAACTCCAGAAACTCATGCTACCTATATTTCATCCAGGAATCGTACAAAATCTATCCTTCGAAATGCTAAATACTCTTTTCTCCGTAAAAAAGGCAAAATTCTTTCTGGCTCCTCTTCCTCACGCTCTTTCTGCCATTTTGCAAAAAATGTCAACTCTAACTTTGCTTATTCCTCTTTCCCTCCTTTAGCATCTTCCGACGGCACAATTGCTGTTTTACCTTCTTCTAAAGCTGAACTCTTTGCTCAAACGGTTGCCTCTAACTCTGCTCTTTCAACCCCCTCCAACTCAGTTATGCCTATAATTAGAATTTCTTCTAAAGATGTCATTTCTGCTCTCTCTGAGCTTAATACTAAGAAGGCGTATAGTCCCGATGGAATTCCTACTGTGGCTATCAAAACTTGTACTTTCCAGATTGCATGCTGCCTTGGTAAATTAATTCGTCCTTGTCTCTCTACTTCAACCTCTCCTTCTTGCTGGAAATGTGCGCTCATTCAGCCTGTGCCGAAGAAGGGGGATCCATCTCAACCTTCTAACTACCGTCCAATTTCTTTGACCTCCTTTCTTTCTAAACTTTTTGAATCTATCCATAACAGGAAGATTTGGAAACATCTCAATTCTTCTAATCTTATCTCTGATGGACAGTATGATTTTCGTAAGAAACGCTCAACTGGTTATCTTCTATCCCTTCTCTCTGACTATTTGTCTTCTGCCCTTCGCCATTTCGATGAATCCTTTGCAGTGGCGCTGGACATATCGAAAGCTGTTGATAGAGTTTAGCACAAAGCTTTGATTTCAAAACTTCTCTATTTCGGTATCTATCCTCCTCTCTGTGATCTTCTCTCTAATCTCCTTTCCGGTCGTTCTATAGGAGCTTTTATAGACGGCCACCGGTTTTCCTTTAAACATATTAACAGTGGTGTTATTCAGGGTTCTGTCCTATCTCCAACACTTTTTCTGCTTCTCGTCGTCGTCGTCGTCGTCGTCTTTTCCTCGTTCCCTTCCCAATCCTCATACTCGTCCTCGTCCCCTTCCCCGTTCCCATCCACGTCCCTGTCCCGGTCCCAGTCTATGTCGACCTTGGAATTATCAGAGGCAATGAATTTTGCTAAATAGTTAATTTAAATATAGATAAAAAAAAATATTGTTTATTTTTATAAAAATTATACTTATTTTTCAGAGTCAAATGAATTGAAGCTATTTTTTATTACTTCAAGTTCATATTTTGAATAAAAAATGCAATATTAATTGCACGCAGAAATAAACTTACAAATTTAAATGATTTTAATGAAAATGCTTCTTATTCAAATTTTTTTTATAGCAAATTTTGCAGTAACTTTTTTGAAAAACAATGTTTCAAGTATCTCTTTTAAATATAAATCTATTAAAATCAACACAGAGGGTTCTAATTATCACTCTGAAAAAACTCAAAAAGGGAAATACTTCAAGGGAGATCTTTCAAATATATTATCGAAAATTTTGATTACCCAAATCACTAAAAATAAATCTCCTCGTAACCAAAATGATGAAAAAGAAGTAGTTGGTGGTTTTGTATTAGACCTATTAGCGTACAAACTGAAAGAAGAAAATATATTTCTTTTGTATGATAGAGAAGTTATAAATTTTTATGAATGGATTGAAGATCTTCTATACAAGAATTTAAAAAATAAACCTCATATCGTTTTAGAATTACAAGAATTTGATATCCATAATTATGACTCTGAAATTGTCAATGGATATAAGTATACGATCATTTGTCTCATCTATAATCAAAAGCATTTATTAGATTTGTTTCAAAATAAAACTTTGAACTTAAAATGGGCACCTGCAAAATTACTCATAGTTTCTCTCAATCATCAAACGACAATTTCAGACGTGATTTTTAATTCACCAATTCAAAGATCGAGGTATATATTTATTGCAGAATTAACTGTTAAAAGTAAAAAACTTGTGTTTCAAACGTACAGCATTTATCCGTTTGAAAGGAATAAAACTGGAATCTCGCAGTGGAAAGCATTTAAAGGAATTTATAACCTACCGAGAAAAGAATCTGAAATATTTACTGAAAGAAATAAAAATTTGAGAGGAAGATTATTGTACCTAGCTTCCATTTGTGATGATCCTCCATTTCTTTATTGGGATAATATTGGGAATTGCATCGGAGCAAATATTGAAATTTTACATATTATAAGTAGAAAACTAAATTTTAGATATAATGTTCAGAACAACACAGAAGATGAATTATGGGGAGGCATAGAAAATAACACATTTACAGGAATGCTCAGAGATATTTATCACAATAACAAAGATTTAATTATTAATTTTTATTTAATAGGATACAACGAGCAACCCTATTTTGACTCTTCTTTTCCCCTATCATTACGAGGGTATGGGATTTTTGTGCAAAATTCCAGGTTTAACTTCAGTTTGGAGGAAAATATTCATGCCATTCTCATTGTCGTTGTGGAATCTTCTTTTGGCGACAATAATAGTACTAATCTCAATTATTTTCTTATTGATGAAATTTGGGTACAGATGTGGAAAGCATTTCAGTTTATCAACTTCCTTTTTGCTAGTAGGTATTATATATATATATATATATATATATATATATATATATATATATATATATATATATATATATATATATATATATATATATATATATATATATATATATATATATATATATATATATATATATATATATATATATATATATATATATATATATATATATATATATATATATATATATATATATATATATATATATATATATATATATATATATATATATATATATATATATATCATTGCATCATATCCCGCATGTTGCAGGGTAATATCGATTGCAGAAAGTTTTAACATTTCCGCGATCGAACGTGGGAAGGAAAACTGGTTGAAAAAGGTTCCCAGCCTTTAGAACCATGCAAAGAACAATTCTTCATTTGACTCGTCTATGACGAAATAATCATCCTTTATTGACCAAAGGTTACTTCTAACTTAACGCTTTTTTTTAATATTTAATATTCCATTTTACTTTGTGTCGAAATATGTTTTGCTTCACAAAAGATAATATTATTGAATTTCTGTTAATTTACTTTAAAAAAAATACTGAAAATTCATAATCAAAATTAAATTATTTTTATTTAACTTTGGTCAATATCGTTCTTCTTATCAACAAACTCTGCAACCTTAGGAAGAAGATCTCAAAGCTTTTTATGCAACAGCCTACCATTATCCTCTCTTCTCTTTTTTTTCTTCTCTCCTCTTCTGCTCTTTTCATCTCTTTTCTTCCGATTTTCTTATTCTGACTTTTCTTCGTCCCATCTCCTTCCAATTACATTCACTTTCGACGGCAGTCGAATCATATATATATATATATATATATATATATATATATATATATATATATATATATATATATATATATATATATATATATATATATATATATATATATATATATATATATGTAGCAGTCATTTAAAAAATTACAAAATTATTGAAATTGAAAATTTATACAATTCTGTAAAAAACAGTATGACGTTCAGCTTACCTGCAATAAATCAGGAAAAGACAATAAGGATTGTTAGCCACAAAATGCTTAAGTTTTTCTTACGTTAAACAAGTTATACGCTCGGATATATCTAATTATTTAAATTTTTTAAAATCTTCTGTGGTGGGTAAAGATCGGAATCTTGTCTAGCTTCACTAGAAATTCTATGGAATTTCCAAATTCAAGGTCTATATGTAATGAAACACAGATTTGAAAGTGATAACGGGTATTTGTTCCTGATTTTAAACTAATGTAAATGTATGATTCAGCATGTCAGTTAAGTCTGTGGTGAGGAAAGTGGCAGATAAAGGATGAGACTAAAAAAAAAGCACAGAAAGTGCCATTTTGAAACAAGAAGTATGTGATTGGAGATTTCAGGATTACAAGACCTGATGTATTAGAGAAAAGAAAAAGAGAGACTCAGCATTATGAAGACCAGAAAGGGATGGAGTGAGTTAATTAATGAAACTGAAAGACTTAATAAGACTGAAAGCCCTATGTCTTCAACTTTTCAAAGAGAGCTATGTGAGTGGAACTCCCCCCCCTTATGTTTTAGGCGTCCTCCAAAAAAAGGGAGAACAAAGTCTTTACAAAGAGCAAGAAACTGGAATTTCGGGAAGAGATTATTGAAAAGCCACAGAAGAGCAAATCTATTAGAAACCACTTTAAAAAAGAGAAATAATGGATATATTTCCAGTACAGATAAAAAGATAATAGAAACACCGAAAATATTAAGAACAGACAGAGGATTGAGATGTGTATTTTCAAAGATGATATAGTTGTGTGAAAGGTTGTTTCAAGAAGAGAAGGAGAAATGGAGTTTTTGAAGAACTGAAAACGACCATGTTTTCTCTGCCTCAATTTATAATATGACAACGATCAGAGGTTATTTGCTCCAAAGCTATTCTTTTTAGTTTTATTAACTGTTATTGGGATGGGCATCATTTAAACTGGAAGTAGTAATGAAGTTTAAATTCATCGACATGGAAATGGTAGACTATGAAGTAATAGAGAGGTCAGTAATGAAAAGTAGAAAAATGTAGGAATTGAAGAGACTTCTGAGGAACACTACTATTATTTAATTTCAAGAGAGAACGGTGGCACATCTAAAGAAGCTGCTATAAAACTTAAGAAAGACAGAGAGAGGACACAGATAGAACGGTAAGTAAGCATGGAAATCAAAGTTTTGTGCCTCATTCTTTCGAATTATTTTGATATTTCAAGCACGACAGTCAAAGATTCACCGAAATGGCGAAAAGCAGAGGGCCAAGAGTTAGAGAGAAGGGAAAGAAGAACCTCAGTAGAGTGTTTTTCTTATGAAAATCATACTGACTACTGTAGAAAAGATTAGAAGAATTTAGATGTTTCCAAACCTTATTGTTGAGGATGGATTCGAAAACTTTTGAAAACAAGTAGGTTAAGGAAATAGGATGATAAGTAGACAATTGAGAAGGGTAATCTTTCTTTGGCAGTGTCTGAATTTGAAAACGTTTCCAGCAAGAAAAGACGATCGAAGAAGAAAGACAAATTCGAAATAGTTTACCTAATCAAGGTGCAAATTCAAACGCACATGTAGAAAAATGTAGGAATTGAAGTCAAAGAGAGCAGAAATGACACCTTTAAGAAGAATTACAATATTAAGGATAAATTAGTTGAAGTGGGTTGAAAGAGAAGATATAGCTTGAATCATCTAACGTGGAAATGATGTTTGGGCGAAGAGTTCATCTTCAGTAGGAGGCAGATCGTCCGCGGTGTCCTCAAAAATTACACGAGGAGTCACAGAAATAGAAGCAAAGTTAGAGTTAACATTTTCTGCAAAATGCCAGAAAGTGCTTGAAGAGGAGGAACTAGAAATATTTTTGCATTTTTAACGAAGAAAAAAGTTTTTGGTGGTACGATGAATAGATTTTACACGATTTCGGAATGAAATATAATGTGAGTAATCATCTGGAGTTTGAAAACAACTGTAATTCCTGAAGGAAGGATCAATTCGGTGAAAAGCACGAGAACAAGTAAACTTGAACCAAGGTTTGTTAAGTTTAGTTAAAGGGAAAGAATATTGAATCTACGCCCTTTTTTCAATCCTCAACATAACTCATCTTGGTTATATATTCTTCCCAATCCGAGAAGCCAATCTCACGAAAACAGTAAATATTCCATGAAATATCAGAGGAAAATAACTAGCAGCACCGAAGTACCCGAAGCGTCTCTCAGCCGAAGGCTGGGACAATTCTTGCGGAAGACTTGAAGGGACAGCAGAAGATACAGAGAAAAGAAGGTGAGAAGGTGATCTGATAAACCCCGAGAAAGAAAGAGATTAACAGAGTAAGGAAAGGATAAGAAGTTAATAAAAGGTCAATTAAGTTGTGTTCACCACCAAGACTTTTAGTCATACGGGTAAAGAGTTGTACAAATTGCTTAAGTTTATTCTGTATTGAAAAGTGGTAAGCGAGTTCCCCAGCTGGGATTATGAGTAGATGAAATCACACAAAATTTTGATTCCGGAAAAGAGGAAAGAAGAAAGGATATTCTCTATTTTATATTTTAGGTAGTCGAAGAATTCTTTTATAGTCAGTAGAATTAGGTGACAAACAAAAGAATATATAAATTTAGTTCTAGAATTGTAAGGCAATTTAAGTTATATAACATGACTACTTGACGTTAATAGACAACATTGCTGATCACATATGCCCAACATCCGTCTTTTACTCAACAGTGAGGATAGAGACAATAAGAGATAACAGAATAGAGTTTACTGTTAGAACACTTAAGTAATTCAGTTTAAGTTAATGGAGAAGATGAGGTCTGGAAGCAGAGTGGTGATTTTCGATTAAGTGGAAGTTAAACAATTGTATGTATACATAAATATATATATATATATATATATATATATATATATATATATATATATATATATATATATATATATATATATATATATATATATATATATATATATATATATATATATATATATATATATATATATATATATATATATATATATATATATATATATATATATATATATATATATATATATATATATATATATATATATATATATATATGTCATTAAACAAACATCAAACCTGAAGTATGTCTTTTGAAAAATAAAAAATATAACATATTAATATCTTTACTTGAAACCTTCTTGAAAATTTGTTTTTTTTCTGGATTTTTGTAGATCATTGGGATAATGTTTCGACAAAATGTGAACATTACTAATAAAGGTGTTTGGTACTTGTTACATGTGATTGTTTGGATAATTGGATCTTTTGTAATCATGAGCTCCTACTCTGGAAATCTTATTTCCTTCTTGACATTTCCAAGATTCCAGAAGCGAATAGAAACTGTGAAGGAACTTGCAACTTCTGACTTAAGGTAAAAAAACAAAAACATAATTCATTTTATTATTATATTTCATAATATTAAAATCCTAAAATCTCTAACTATATTTTAGAGTTGGATCAATATATTATGGAGATCTATTTAAAGAAAGTCTCTTATCTACTTCGATTGAAGATTTACAAAAACTTGGAAAAAAGCTCGAATATTATCCAAACACCAACTTTGATTTAGCAAGAGCTATAGAACTAACTAAAATCAATCATCACGTCTTTCTTGACTCATATACTTTCCTATTTTACTTGCAAAATGATTTCAATATTTCAGAACAAACTTACGTGCTTAAAGAACAGGTAAGAAAAAGAGTTTTAAAATTATTACTTATTTAAATAACTAAAATAAAAGTGAAAAAAATTTTCATCATTGATTTATGAATTAAAATATCTCATATTGCCTAACACGTTGAAGTGATTTGATGAAATATATTTACAATTGACTCTTGATAAATCCTAAATGACGTTTCTTTTTTCAATCCTCAACATAACTCATCTTAAATTGTTGTATTTTATTCCACCCTATTTGGACCTCATGATTTAAATTCACTCTTTATCAAGGTTATCCTTTTCTGTATTTTTCTAAATTCCAACTGACCTCAATGTTTTTTGAATTCACATTAATACCTTTCCATAGTTTAAATATTCATAAATTCTATCTTATATGTTTATTTAATGGGTAGCCTGAAATTTTAATTCCAAATTTTTTATTCTTTTTACATTATTGCATTTGAAAAACATGCAATATATAAGACAATATATCTCTCTTCTACTCAATTTAACAAAGGTTTTCTTTTAAACTTAAATCTTCATTCGAGGCTAAAGACATGTTAATTAAGTAGGTATATAAACAAAAGAATAACATAAGCTCACACTTATATATTTCTCTCAAATTGACGCAGAATTCAAGCTGAGGCTAGATTAAAAATAACTTTAAAATAAAGAAACCAATCACAACCCTATCTAAATTCTTTGATAACCAAATCACAAAATAAAAAAGCTACCCCTTGGATAAAAACAATATTGACCTTAAAATCATTTATGAAATTCAACAACAAATAACAATCCGTAAGATGGGATATTAAATTTTTAAATTTCAAAAGTTCTCACTTGGCTGGCTTTGTCGAATGTGTTGGACTAATTGCCGATAAACCTCTGAGGTGAAGTACTAGCACTGAGGCTCAGAATAAGGAGCTCAACAAGAGCAGACGTCAGCAAAGAAGTAAACATTCCTAAACACGATGACGAGGTCTCAACTATTTAGTAGATACCATACAGTCCTCAAAATCAAAGCAGGAGTTAGTTTTTGAAAAGTTTGGGTAGAATATACTTAATATCCTTTAATTTGTTAAAGTGTTTTGTCAGAAATTAACTCATAATTAATATTTTCCATCAATATTATTCATAAACACATTTATGGATACAAATCTAAATATAAAATAATACTCTATATTCATAAATAAAAAAATATTCTCTATATTTAAATGTCTCTTCCATCTATTTATTTCTTAGTTCCTCATGTGCCAAGTCAAAGCATTCATTTTATTGCTTTGACTCATTTGCATTACTTTTACCTTTCACAGAATAATTTTAATTTGTTTTATATTTATCTCTTAGATTTAATAGGATCATAGCATTATCTAAAGTAAAGAATTTACATTTCACTAATGATGTCTAACAATCAATAAGATATTATCGTATGTTTTTATAATTTCAAACATACCCAATGAAATTACTTAAAAGAGAAGTGTATATCACAAACCTCTACGTATGATCCATATTTATTTTAATTAAAAAATAATAGCACTGTACCTTGAGTTTTGATCACTCTTTCCAAAAAATTAAACAGTTTTTGTAAAATACTTTTATGACTCACAATAAAATTCCATATTCTTTTTGCAAAATAATATTCTCAATTAACATATCATTCCTACCTTCATTAGTACTCCTTAGCATACATTAAGCAAAGGTTAAAAGAATTAGAAAGTACGAACTGTTTATTACCTTTCAGACGAAAAGACTGGTGAATACTTAGCCTCTACCCAAGAATGGGAGCGGAACTTCATATAGAAAAAAATGAAATCATTGCACAGTTGGAATTGCGGAGTAGAGAAAAAATTCTGATAATCTAAACAATATCTATGGTTTCTTTAAAACCACCCTAATAACCGTTGAAATATGTGCTTCCATGTTATTTTTAAACCCATGTTAAGACCAGTGTTGTGTATATTTTAAACTGAAGAGTTGGTAGAACAATCATAAGAGATAAAAAGCTAGAAGATATCTCTGATATCTCTATTACCTTTGCTAACGTGCGTGGCCTTCGATCTAATCTCGCGTCTGTTGAACACTACCTCACTACTTCTCTTCCTAACCTTTTACTTCTGTCTGAGACCCAGCTGAACAGGGATTCTTTCTCTAGCAATCTTAATGTCTCTAACTACAACTTTTTTCACAATTTCCGTCTAAATGGTGGAGTCTGTGCCTATATTAACATTAACACTCCTGTGACACGTCTCGTAAATCTAGAATCTCCTAATTTCGACGTTTTATGGCTTAAAATCTGTCTTCCTACTACTACAATTATCTTGTGCTTCTGCTACTGCTCCCCTAATGGAACAGATTTTCCAGTCTTTTTTTCAATATCTTACTACTACTCACGAGACTGTCACTTCTTCTCATCCAAATGCTGAGGTCCTCTATTTAGGGGATTTCAACGTACACCACACTGAGTGGTTGGGTTCCTCTCATACTGATACAGGTGGGAGGGAGGCCAATTCATTCAGCATTCTTAACGATCTGGAGCAGTTGATTAGGGAACCCACACACATTCCAGATCGTCCTAACCAATTCTTGAATACACTTGATTTATGCTTCACCACCACTCCTTCTAGATATAAATACACCATTTTCCCTCCTATTGGTAACTCTGACCATAATCTTATAGCTCTTAGTTATAATGCTTTCTCTCCAACAGCTCCACCATCCCTGGCACTTTAATCGGGCTAATTGGGGGGCAATGCGCCGCTTCTTTGCTAACTATCATTGGAGTGAATCTTGCTTTGTCTCGGGGGATGCTTCTGTCTCTGCTGAAAAGGTAGGGGCAGTAATCCTTGAAGGGATGGGCAGATTCATTCCATCTTCAACTAAATCTTTTTCTCCTCAAAATCCATGGTTCGATGGCAATTGTTCTCTTGCCCTCCGGGAGAGAGACAATGCTTATCGTGAATGGAAAAACTCTCCTTCTCCTATCACTCTTACTAATTTTCATTCAGCCCGGAATCGATGCAGGGATGTTCTTCGACGGACTAAGCGTACTTTCATTAAAAGGAAGTGAGCTGACCTCCATGGCTCTCCTACTGATAAAAATTTCTGGCCTCTTGTCAAAAATATCTCTAACAACTTCTGTAAATCTGCCTTTCCTCCTCTTATTCGCTCTGATGGTTCTGTTGCTAATACTCCTTCTGAAAAGGCTAATCTCTTCGGCCTCCTTTTTTCATCTAATTCCACCCTGCTCGATTCTGGCATCCCTCCTCCTACTCCTTCTCCTCTCAGGTGTCCCATGCCTCTACCTATAATTACTCATGATCGGGTGCATGGGATCCTGAAATCTATGAACGTCAGGAAGGCCAGTGGCCCGGATGGCATTCCATCTCGTGTTCTGAGGGAGTGTGCTTCCGAGTTGGCCCCTGTCCTCGTTCAGCTCTACTCTCTATGCCTTAATATTAATACTTTTCCTCTATGCTGGAAGCGTGCGTTGGTTCAACCGATCCCGAAAAAAGGTAGCCGTTCTGACCCTTCTAACTATCGACCTATAGCTCTCACTTGTGTTCTATCTAAAATTTTTGAAACTCTCCTCAACTCTCATTTCCTGGATCATTTGGAGTCTCATTCTCTTCTCTCTGATCACCAGTATTGCTTTCGTCGCTCGAGGTCAACTGGTGACATACTTTCCTATCTTACTGATCTATGGTCTTCTGCCCTTAGGGACTTCGGGGAGTCTTGTGTGGTGGCGCTTGACATTTCCAAGGCTTTCGACCGGGTATGGCATGCGTCACTACTCTCTAAGCTCCCTTCCTTTGGGTTTCCTCCTTCTCTTTGCTTACTCTTGTCTAGTTTTCTCTCAGATCGTTCCATTTCGGCAGTTGTAGATGGAGCGACCTCTTCCTCCTTTTCTGTCAACTGTGGTGTTCCTCAGGGTTCTGTTTTATCTCCAACCTTATTCTTACTTTTCATTAACGATCTTCTCCACTGCACTTCTAACTCTGTTCACTCTTATGCTGATGATTCAACTCTACATTCTTCTACTCATTTCAAATCTGCTCCCTCTTTTGCTTCTAGACTTGCTTCTCGTCTTCAACTTTCCGATTCTATTCTTGCCGATCTGGATGGAATTTCCCGGTGGGTCATAGCAACCTTGTGAAATTCAACTCTTTAAAAACTCAACTTCTTTACATCTCCCTCTCAAAAACATCTCCCAACTTTCCTATCCTCTTCGATGGCTCTTCCCGTCTCACCTGTAAATAACATTAACATTCTTGGTCTAAACATAAACAACAAAATGTCTTGGAAACCACATATCACAATGGTTGCTAAAGCTGCCTCTAAGAAGCTGGGAGTTCTGTTCAGGTTGCGAGAGTTTTTTTCTTCTGAGCAGTTACTCCAGATATATAAGGGTCTTATTCGCCCTTGTATGGAGTACTGTTCTCACATTTGGGGGGGCTCTGGCTCCTCCTCTCTTCTGGATAGGGTTGAGTCAAAAGCTATGAGATTAATAAACTGTCCCCTACTTTCAAACTCTCTTGACCCTCTGTCTCTGCGACGTGACGTTGGTGCGCTATCTCTTTTCTACAGGTACTACAATGGCAGGTGCTCGAGGGAGTTGGCCTCTCGCATTCCTCCACCGTTGCGTCGTCCTCGTTGCACGAGGGGTGCCCTGCTTTCGCACCAATTTTGTGTAGACGTGGGGAATCCCAGGCTGGCCCGTTGTGGTGCCTCCTTCTTTCCAGCCACCTCTATTCTGTGGAATTCTCTACCATCTTCTATTTTTCCAACTGTATTTAATCTTCCACTCTTCAAGTCTTCCGTCTGCGCCCACCTGAGGGCTGTGCGTTAGGTGTGTGTGTTTGTGTGAGTTTTGTCCTTGTGTGTGTGCCCCCTCCTTGAAAAGGGCTCTGCCCGTGAGTGGTGGCGTTTTGTAAAAAAAAAAAAAAAAAAAAAAAAAGTTGAATTTTTAAAGGGTTGAATTTTACAAGGTTGAAACTACCCCACTGCATAAATAAGATGAGTGGCATATCTAAATTCAAAAGATTGTCGATATTTGAAGTGAGTAGAAGAAAGGAGGATTGAGTTATCAGCATATGAATGGATAAAACTAGATGAACGGCAAAAAAAGATCATTTAATAAAAATTGGAAGAGTGAGTGTAGGAGCTAATGCAAAATCCTGTAGAATACCGCTACTAATAAGGAAGGAAGAGAGAGTCTCCACATCAAAAACAACCGATATGGAACGATTTGAAAAAGGTAAAAGATTTGAGAGGAAAGAGAAAGAGGAAACCCAAACCTTAAATATCTCAACTTCTATCACACAAGATTACCCATGAGAATGGAGAGAATATCATCAGCAGACCTTGAACTCTGAAAGCCATACTGATAATTGAAAAGAAGGGAGTGGGATTCCAGATGATCCAAGAAACTAGAGTTGAGAAAGGTTTCAACGATATTAGACATAATGCAGGTGAGAGATGTAGAACAAAATGATATTTCTTTTCTTAGTAGCATTGTTAGTATATAGGAAAAGTAAGTGTCGTTCAACGAGGGATCGAACCAGTTCGGAAATTAACTAACAACTCGGGGAGGAATATCATCAGTTTGCTTGCCCTAATAGCATTATAGTCAGGAGTATGTGCACCGGTTATAAAGTAAAATCTTAAAAAAAAGACATGGTAAATATTAGGAGAAGGAAAATGAGGATTGATAAAGCAATCAACTATGGTTGAATTGTATGAAAACAGGAAGAGATAGAGATTTTCAGTTGAAGAATAAATTACATAACCATGAGAGAGAATAAAAGAAGGAAACGCATCTTTATAAAAGTTTTCAGAGATATTCTTTGAAAGATGATAGGAACCAGAAAGATTTGTCGGTAAGAAAAGCATGTATGTTAGATTACTTCCGTTAAGTGAAATTTGCTTGACTTGTCTAATAGAATCACAGTAATAGTTCTGAGATGAAAGACAATTAGCCAAAACTACAGAAGAAAAAGATTGTTTCCATTACCTATTTGATTTTAGCATAAATTGTGCTAGAGCAAGTATGATTGAACCATAGCTTTAATATAGAGGAGGATTTAGATGACGATGGAATGAACCTTCTCATCTCATCGGTGATTTCAGCTACCCCTTATTGGCAGAAGCCGAAGAGTCTTCAATGTTAACGTGATCTCTTCCGAGATAGTTAAAATAGAAGAGACCCAGTGGGCTAGTTTAAAGTGCCAGAATATATGCTTAGAGCAGGAAGTAGCTGTTGAAGTGAACGCATGAAAGTTAAGAAATATAAGATTTTGGTCAGACTTACCAATACGAACAAAAATGGAGCATTTATAGATAGTGAGACCATTGGTGAACAACTGGTAATGTATGTGTTAAAAAATATTTGGAACATCTGAAATATGTGTAAAAGTTCCCAATCTAGTTACTTAAAGTCATCGAGAATGCTGAATGTTTCGACCTTTTTTCCATCTGTATCAGTATAAGAGGATCCACAAAATCGGTGACGTAAACATTGAAATCTCCTAGATAGAATATCTCAGTATTTGGAAGAGTAGATGAAAAAATCTTGGGAAAAGTTGTGAGATACTTATGAAAAGCAGAAAAATCAATCCTATTGTGAGAATAATAGCAGAAGCACAAGATTATTGTGTTAGTAATAAGACATATCAAGCAATTCAAAGACAAAGTTAAGAGATTCAAGATATTCAAGACATTATGGAACTGTTGATGCTCACCTATGAAGATACAGTACGATTAGGAAAGAAATTATGAAATTAGTTACAATTAAATATATTAAAATGAATTGGAGAATGAACACATATATTTGGTTTCATAGAGGAACAAAAGGGTAGGATGAGAGTTGGAGAGGTGGTATTCCACTGACTCAAAATTACCTCTTAAATCAAGGAAATAGATAAAGTTTCTGAGAATCCTACAGATGCGCAAATCTACTATTGTAACTATCTTCGTTAACGAAGAAAATTTAGAAAAATGAGGTTAACAATGAAATGATCTTGTTCTAAATAACAAACTTTTGTTATATTAAAGCAGCGTCAGGTTACGTCTCGTCTTTAATAATCTAAAATCCCCCCCCAAAAAAAATTAAATGTGTTACAAAGATTCCTACACTTGATTAAAATCTAATTCTTAAACACAACTAGCATGGTAAAAATTTAAATTGTAAACTTATTTTAAAAACGTGGAACTTTCCATTCGTAGGTAATATAAATAAAACAAAAACTTCAAAATTCTTGAACTCTTTTAAAATACATCTGAAATAATCGCTCACAACTGAAAATAAAATTAAAACGAGAATAAACATCTGTATCGCCCATATATATATATATATATATATATATATATATATATATATATATATATATATATATATATATATATATATATATATATATATATATATATATATATATATATATATATATATATATATATATATATATATATATATATATATATATATATATATATATATATATATATATATATATATATATATATATATATATATATATATATATATATATATATATATATATATATATATATATATATATATATATATATATATATATATATATATATATATATATATATATATATATATATATATATATATATATATATATATATATATATATATATATATATATATATATATATATATATATATATATATATATATATATATATATATATATATATATATATATATATATATATATATATATATATATATATATATATATATATATATATATATATATATATATATATATATATATATATATATATATATATATATATATATATATATATATATATATATATATATATATATATATATATATATATATATATATATATAAGGGATGGAGCGATACCAAAATTTTTACCGATACCGATACCTGAAATTATGCCGATACCGATACCCGATACTACCGATACCTAAAAATATGCATACTTGCCGATACTACTACCGATACCGATACCGATACTTTATATACAAAATTTTTACCGATACCGATACCGATACCGATACCGATACCGATATATATATGCCGATACTTGCCGATACATATATAATATATATATATATATATATATATATATATATATATATATATATATATATATATATATATATATATATATATATATATATATATATATATATATATATATATATATATATATATATATATATATATATATATATATATATATATATATATATATATATATATATATATATATATATATATATATATATATATATATATATATATATATATATATATATATATATATATATATATATATATATATATATATATATATATATATATAT
>SEYY01022469.1:25000-33671 GCA_009176605.1 Armadillidium nasatum
AATTTGATTATTTTGTTCCCTGAGTCCATTTATCAGAGAGCTGTTGATTAGATTTACACCATAATCAATTTGCCAAATTCTTACATCAATTTTTACTATTAAAAATACTCAATTTTAATGGGACTAAATTTCATTTCAGGTTGATGACAAAAAAGAACTTCAAATTGCACACTTACAATCGGCATTTTATGCTCTACTTCTTGGCAATTTCATTTCAATAGTCATTTTCATTTTGGAAATAATTGTCAATTTTTATAAAAAGAAATGTATTACATTTTAATTTTCAAATGAAAAAAACCGTAAACAAAATAATACCACAAATATAAAAAAAAAAAATTAAAAAAAAAAAAAATTAAAAGATGATTCGTACAATGGAATACCCACTAAAAAAACTTATTTTAAAATTTTTTTCCGTCTTATTTCTTAAGACTGTAGATAGTCTCATTAAATTTTTCAATGTTATTTTTAAAATTATTTTACTTTCAAATTGAAAATTTTTGGAACATAATTGAAACTATATATATATATATATATATATATATATATATATATATATATATATATATATATATATATATATATATATATATATATATATATATATATATATATATATATATATATATATATATAATATATAATTTATTTTATCCCAAGAGCAAAATATGATCAGACAGCGTGTAAATATTATTTATTAAAGCAATTAACAGTGTGAGAAAAATTTCTTTCGGAAGAGCGTTTTAAATTAATCTAATATTTCAAATAAAGTAATCATTTTCAAATTATTAAATATCATTAGATACACGGCGTATGTCTAATTATCTTGAGAATCTAATGAATAGATTCTTTATGAAAGTCTAGGGATTCTCATAAATTAGATACACTGTTTAATTCTAGTTAAATTTGAGAATCTAATAGTTAGATTCTCTATGAAAGCCTAGTGATTCTCATAAACTAGATACATTGTGCATATCTGTTTAAACTTGAGAGTCTAATGCATAAATTCTGTGTGCATCTATTATAAAAACTGTTTATATGCTTTCACTAATTTTTCTAGTGTATATATATATATTATATCTATATTTTAAGTTCTTGTTTGGAGTTTGTGGAGTTGGGGGTTTAGTTTTTTTGCATCGATGTTGCACATTTTTTCTGAAAAGGGCAAGCCCCCGTCTAAATCATCCTCACTTTTTAAAATTCATGGTAAGGTCTAGACGTCAAAAATGTAAGTTCATTCGCTTGTTTATTTCAAGTCCTCAAAATTCGAAGAAATAGGTATGAGTTATATATTTTCTTTTTTTCAACTCTTTCTAACTGTCATATCTATTGCCTTCTACTCAAATATATAACTGCTTAACGTTCTTAATTATATGGAATTCGTATAAGAAGGAACTTCAAGAGAAACAATCTTTTTGAAAAAGTTCAATAGTAAGTTTTCTCTTATTTTTTAATTGTAAAATTAACTACGATCCTTCTCTTTCAGGTCTCTTAGTAAAAGCTCAAACCAAGAGCTCTTACACTATATCTCGTTTATAAATAAACTAAATAAAATCTCTCAAGTGAGTGATCGTTCAGCAATTGTCTTGTCATGTTAGAAAACCAAGGCATCCATGAAGCATTTGATCTCAGAAATTAGTGATCAATAAGGAAAGAATGTTTTCTTTAAATTAGGTAAGTGAATTCCCAAGATTGCTTAAATCTTATCTAAAACGCCACCTCTATTTCTTGGCTTCTGTGGTAAGTAATGGTAATCTGTAGTTTGTCTTAGGATCAAATTTCAAAAATAATAAAGTTTCTCCTAAATAAGATTAACATTTAATTTGAAAATATTCTAAAGAAAATATTTAATCATGGGTAACTTAGTAAATAAACTGATTAATTGAAATATTTAATTGAATATTCAATCATGGGTAACTTAATAAATAAATTGATTAATTGCAATAGGTAAAATAGATATTATATGCGATTAAAGACATCATATTGTAAATCAATGTTATAAATAAATAAATGAAAAAATAAAACAATCTTCCAAAAGTTGAAAATGAATAAAATGATTAATTAAGTTAAAAATGAAGTTTAAAATGATACTTATGACTTCCTATTTATATTATTCTTCCACGGCATTACAATTCAATAGCTACAATAATTAATATTTTAAAGATAAAAAAGACGATTGTTAATTTAATTAATAATTCTTTAAATATTTCTAACTTTATTAATTAATTACATTTTATGTAATCTAATATTTATATATTTAAGATTTTTCAAAATTAATTTTGCATTAACAATATTCTTCTGCCGAATGAAACGTAAAATTAGTAATATAAACTGTTTTTGAGACAAGATGAAATAACTTTTTAATGTTTCTTTATTCCCTTTAATAATTTTAAACTTATTAAATGTTAAATAAAATTCTTTTATTTAATATTACTGAGGAATAATCATACATTCTGAATCTTCATCTTCATCGTCATCTAAATCAAAGCTGCTTTATTCAGAATTATTTTTGTTTATTGACAAATCAGGTGTAGTTTATTTTTTTTTTAAATTCATTCAATAAATAAGAAATTACATGGTTTATTCTGTTTACATGTACATTCTTTTCTCTTTTATATCTCTCATAAATGGTTCTATTATATAATTAATTTCAGTTAATGTTTTTTATTCTGTAAGGACGAACCAACCTCATTTTAATTTACTCCTTTTTCCAAAACTATGGTTATTTTTTTGAAAGACGACATCTACTTCAAATTTGTTTTAAATTATGTGGTCTAAAATAATGTATTTTCTGGTTATTAATATGAATATTATTCGCTCTGTCCAATTCCATTTTCATGTTTGAAGTTAAGTTTTCTTTATTTTCAGGAAGATAACATTTTGCTTTATTAATTATATCAGAGAGAGGTAAAACATCATCTCTCCCAAAAAAATGAAAAGAAGGGAATTTCTTGAATACGGAAGTGAAATAAGGTATTCATGGGCAAAGTTACAAAGGAAAAATTATTCCTCTCATTCATCAAGCGAATGATTTTCTAAAACTGAAGTAATGGAATTTTTTATGGTTCGATATTTCTTTAAATGTTGCCATTACTTTGAAGGTGAAACATTGTTGCGTAACGAATCTTACTTTTATAAAGGCTACATACATCATTAATTAAACAACTGAAAACAAAATTGTTTTATTTTCGACAGTAATATGAAGAGGAGCAGAAAATTTATTAACATAATCAATTAAACAGTTAATTATGGTTTCTATTTTTATATTATTTACAGGATAATTCATAATAAAACCTGAAAAATGATCAATTAATGAAAAGATTCATTTATTACCATTTTTTGACTTAGGTAATGGTCTAATGTCTACCCTATCCACAGTCCGGGTGAGTTTTTCTGAACTATAATTTTGGAGAGGGGCCTTAATATTCTTATATGGAGATAATTTCTAACGAGTTAAGCAATCTTTTAAATGTTTTTTTTTATTTTGTGACATATCTGTCCAGAAAAATAAAGTTTTAATGAATCCAGAATGAAAATTTAGATAAGAATCATGTATCAAACTAAAAACTATTATTAAAAAATTAGGAATAAATATTATTTCAGAGTAAAGTCTATTATTTTTACCTCTCCGAATATAATTAATACATCCATCTATTAATTAAAATTTAGGTAAATCAATATCTCTGAGAATACCTTCAATATATTATTTTCCTCCAAAGTTCATCTTTTACCTGTTCCTTTCCGATATTTTCTGAACTTAGTAGTCAAACTTTCAGCTTTAGTAGAAGGAAAAATGGCAGTTGAGCCGTCAGAAGATACCAGAGGAGGAAGAGAGAAAGAAGCAAAATTAGTTAAATTTTTTTTGCAAAATGTCAGAAAGAGCGTGAGGAAGTGTTATCAAAATGATTATCGCATTTAGGACAGAGAAATAAGTTTTGTGCGTTACGGAGAATAGATTTTGAATGAGTTCTAAATGAAATATAAGTTGAATGAATTTCTGGAGTTTGAAAAATATAGTAATTCTTGAAGGCAGCATCCCTTCGGTGAATTGCACGTTAAAAATTAGAGTTTAACCAAGGCTTGTTAGGCTTAGCTGGAGCGAAAGAATATGGAAATATACGTATCCATGTTGGAGAGATTTACCTTGGTTATTCACTATTTACATACCGAGGAAGTCCTCCCACTAAAACATTTATCATTTCATAGGAAATCAGAGAAGAACAACCGCAAGTCAGACCTGTTATTAGCACCAAAGTGACAGAAATATCTACCCGCCGAAGTTGGGAGAAGATATTTCGGTAGACTATAAGAGACAGAACAATGTACTAGGATGAAAAGGTGATCGGATGAACCCATAGTAGGAAAGTGTTTAGAAAAATAAGAAGAAGGGTAAAGTGTTAAGAACAGATTAAGTATGCTCGATTCATCACAAAGTTGGCCACTGATACAGGTAGAGAGTTGATTCAACTGTGTATATTTGTTCTTGATACAAAAGCGATCGTCGAGTTCACCAGCTGGATCAAGAGAACTAGAAGAAAGCCATATAAACGTTGAAATCTCCTAAAAGATGACTTCTAAAAAAAGAGAAAAACAGAATGTTCTATTTTACATATAGTGGAAAAATGTTTTATAGTCTATAGAGTTAGGAGTTCAGTAGACAGAACAAATGAATTTAGTTGTAGAGTTGCAAAATAGCTTATGCCATAAAGTGGAGAATTCAGAATACACGAGAACAAACAATGTTGTTGCTCACATAAGAAAAATATCCAACTTTGGCTGAAAATTGAGGATAAAGACAGTAGTAGATAGCAAAGTTTGGATCGTTGTCAGAGCACTCACCCACCTGAATTTCAGTTACGAACAAGATATGAGGTATAGAAGCTCGGCAAAGTGGAAATTAGACAAAAGACCACAAATGTGCTGAAATTAATGAAAAAAGAAGACTGAATACCAGGGCAAGCAGATGGCAAGGTCTTGGTGATTTCAGTCCCATACCCGGAGGCCACTAACACCCAATTGATTATGATGTTATGGATATATGAGGTGGTAGTTTTGGAAATATCCACTTTAAGCTTCTAAAACGCTAGTTTTAGAAGTAGCCTCTTTAAGCTTCTAAGTCTCAGCTCTATTTTACAAGTAAGAGTTTTAAAGAGTGTGGAGCACTTCTGAAGAGCAGAAAGAGAGTGAGAGCATAGGAATTACAATAATGGTTAAAAGTACAATATTGAATCTCAGAGAATGTAAAACGAGAAATGGAATAGTCTAATCCACCCTATCACCCTTTGAGTTACGCCCAGTGGAGGGCACTTTCATCACTTCGTACAATTGTAAGTTCTCTTATATTATATAAATATATATATATATATATATATATATATATATATATATATATATATATATATATATATATATATATATATATATATATATATATATATATATATGAATTGCTCTACTTGAGATTAATCTTTAGCAGAAACAAAAAAGACAAAAAATGAATGCAACATATATAATTAAGATTTACATAAATAGATTAACATATCTGACGTTTCGGTTTAATTTATCCTAAAACCATCATCATGAGAAAACAAAGCTGAAAGAAAAAAGGAAACAACATAAATGAACTAATCAAAATTATAAAAATAAAATTACACACATCAAATATGCCATAAGATATTTAAAATTATAAAAGTTAAAGTAAAACACAGATGTGAAACTGAACTAACAAAGAAGCACATTAAAAGTATATAAAGAACTAGAATGAATATTAAAAGCATGAATTTTAAAAGAATAGAAGAAGCACATTAAAAGTATATAAAGAACTAGAATGAATATTTGTTTATATGGAGATTAAATTCCAACAAGTAGTTGGTTGGTGAATAGACAATACAGGATAATATAAAAAAAGTAGGTTGTGTGTTTTCGAAGATGAAATCATAGTTGTATGAAAGATTGTGGCGAGTGAAGAGATGAAAGAATGAGTTTTTTGAAGCATTGAAAGCAACCATGCTTTCTCTGCCCTAATTTGAATTTCGAGAAAGATCAGAGGTTAGCGGATCCAAGACTACCCTTCTCATGTCTATCAACTGCTGTTAGGATGGATGTCTTTCAAATTGAAAGGTGTAATGAAGAGTGGAGTCATCAGTATTGGAGTTGATAGGAGATGAGGTAATAGAGAAAAGTATTTTATGAAAAGTAGAAAAGGTGTTGGGGATAGGACAGAACCTTTAGGAACACAACTATTAATAGATTTAAAGGATGAACGGTAGCCGTCTACAACAGCTGCTAGAGAACGACAGGAAAGTAAATTAGAGAGAAGATCATAGAGAAAAGAAAAGATCCAAAATTAGGTAAGTTTGGAAATCAAAGTTTTGTACAAGACTCTATCGAAAACTTTCGATATGTCCAGCGCAGCAACAAAGGATTCACCGAAATGCCGAAGAGCGAAGAACCAAGATTCAGAGAGAAGGAAAAGAAGATCACCATTAGAGCATTTCTTACGAAAGCTGTACTGGCTATCAGAGATAAGATTAGAAGAAATTAAAAATTCTAATTTTAAGCATAAATGAGTTTGAGGGGTTGAAGGAGAAGAAATATCTCTGGAATCGTCTAAAGCTGAATTAGAGGCACAGGTTTGAGCGAAGAGTTCAGCTTTAGAAGAAGATAAAACAGTAGTTGGATCATCGGAAGATAATAGAAGATTGAAAGAGGAAGAAGCAAAGTTAGGGTTGACATTTTTTGTAAAATGTCATAAAGAACGTGAAGAAGAACCAGAAAGATTATTGCATTTTCTTCGTAGAAAAGAGTTTTTATTGTTACGAAGGATAGAATTTGCACGATTCCGGAATGAAATATAAGTTTAAAGAAGACGGTAATCCCTGAAGGCAGCATTTCTGCGGCGGATAGCTCTAGAACAAGCAAAATTAAACGAAGGGTTGTTAAGTTTAGTAGAAGGGAAAGGAAAGGAAATGGATGTTCCATGCTATAGAAAATCCCGTTAATAATGCATTCTGCACACTTAGAATGACCCCTCCCACGAAAGCAGTAATCATTTCACAGGAGGTAAAAGAAGAAAGAAAGCAAACCCGTCCAGCTTGCTGCACCGAAATCCCACAAACGGTAAATTTCAATAGAATAAACTTGATGAGATAGGAGATGATACAGAGATAAGGTGATCGGAGGAATCCAGGGGAGGAAAGAGTTTAACAGTATTAGGAGAAGGATTTGAAGTTAGAGAAAGGTCTAGAATGTTGGGTTCATCTCCAAAACGATCAGGAATACGAGTAGGGAGCTGCTGCAGCTACTCAAGTTCTTTTGGAATAACGAAATGGAAGGCACTTTCGCCAACTGTGATAGGAGAACTAGAAGAAAGCTCTTGTTGTGGTGAACACTGAAATCACCTAATATAATGATTTCGGAGATATTAGAAGAAGAAAGATATGCTAGTTTTCGGAGTTTTGATAGTCGAGGGATTTAGGATAGTCAGTAGAATTAGGAGATAAATGAACAGAATACATGAATTTAGTCGTAAAATGGCAAGATAGCCTGATATTAAAGGTGGAAAATTCGGATAATTCCAAATTAAAGACATCGTTGCTTACGTATGCACAATAACCGCCTTTGGCAGAAAATTGAGGATAGAGACAGTAGAAGGTAACATAATAGGGTTTACTATTAAAACGCTCAAACATTTGAGTTTCAGTCAAGAATAAGAGGTGAGGCCTAGAAGAAGAGAGTTGAAGTTCAACAGAGCGGAAATTGGATTGAAAACCTGCAGAAATTAATGAAATAATTAGACCATGCATTAGACATGTGGGTTACAGAGTCCTGGTGGCACCAACCCCATCATCGGAGGCCACCAACTCCCAAGTGATGATGGGGTGATGGGTAGATAAGAATCTATTTTAGGAAGCTGCCCTTAAATGTTATATATATATATATATATATATATATATATATATATATATATATATATATATATATATATATATATATATATATATATATATATATAATGGGATGAACTCATCTCTAGATTTATTAAAGTTGAATATATTTTAAACTTAGATTTTTAAAACAATTTGTTATAATATAATAGGATCTGGAAACCTTTGAAACTGGCAACTGTGGTTTGTTTTGTTTATTTTAGTTGCCGAGGAGAGAAAAAAAGGGAACCGGCTAGATAATTAGATATATAGCTTTGATTGTCTGCTACTAAGATTAAGTTTGGTATTTTCTTGGGTTTTATTTGTGCCATATTGTTCTAAGTTGCAAAATAATAAAGTGTAAACTAATATTCTCTTAAATAAACATTGTTAGTTATTGCAGTGAGTTTGACTACCTTGTAATGCTAATGTATAGGGCAGTCATAGTGGAAGCTGAAATATTGAACTAAGCCATTACTAAGAAAAAGTGTAATTCCAACACCTCACAGCTTCCCAAAGTGGTGTCAGAAGTGGGATTATTTTACTTACTGCAATAACTAGTTATAAAGAAACACAGTATTTACAAGAAAATATGACATCAAATGGTCATGTGGGTATTTCTATGCCTGTAGAAACAGCACCAATTGATAGCCAAGGGATCTCAGGACATAGTGCTTCACTCAATCAAGGCATAGGAACTTTTGATATGAATAATCAAAACCACAGACCTAATGAATCAACCACTCAAG
>SEYY01022470.1:0-35000 GCA_009176605.1 Armadillidium nasatum
AAAAAAAACATTTGCAGCTGGCACCAGAAAAGGAATGATTAGACGCACGAAATAGAAGTTTTAGAACTTGCCCAAGAATGGCAAATTCAATTTTCATTTCGGAAACAAACCATCCCTGAAGGGCTAACTTTTCTTGTCACATTTTTTACTTGTACATGTGATAATCGTTTATATTTAAAAGCAAAGCATAACGTAAAGATAATTACCCAGAAAAATATTATTAAGACAAGTTATTAGTCCAGGGTACTCTATATCAGCTGATTATTTTATAAGCTGTATCTTTTAAACCACTTTAAGTCTGAAACTCAATATTTTACATGAAGTTACTTACAATATTCTTTAATGTGTGTAAATTTCAAACTTTTATATATTTGCCTATCAGAGATATTGAATTCTAAAATTGATAATTTTTTTATAAAAGTCATTTTTGAAATTTGCAGAAATTGTATACCAGATTTTAAAGTTCAAGTTTTAAATAAATTGCCTTCTCTCCCTAAAAATGTCGCAAAAAAACCGAAATGTTCAGCAATTTTGAAAAAAAATGTGTACTATGAATTGCCAAAGGTGTGATGATGATGTTAAAATTAACCCCTATAAATGCCAAAATATGACTTACCCAAAAATAAAGAAATGGCCACTCTATTGAAACCAACGTGAATATAAAAATATTTTTGTAATTTTGAACTGTCAACATAAAATATGAATTTAAATTTTTTTTATCACTTCATATAGATTCAAAAATTTAATTTTGGAGGATATGATATAAACTGTGAAGAATGCATTGGGAAAAGATTTTTCAAGATGATGAAAGAGGAGAAAATTGAATAGGAGATATTAAAATAAAGATTTTTTTTTTTTTAAAAGAAATATAGCTCGTCTCAGAGTTGGGAAATTACTGGAATCAATGGAAAATCAAAGGACGACATGCATCGATAAACGGCATTTGAAGGTGTGGAAGTTAAAAATAAGTTGAGAAAAGTAGAGAACAGAGGCTAAGTCTGGGATCAAAGTGTTCAACAAAGAAAAGAGACTATAGAAATGCTTGTTATTTGAACCCTTCTCAATGGAGGAGATATGCGAGTGGAGAGTTCTGAAGAATAATGTCCGTTACAACTGACAGTATTGACAGCTTGACAACAATTTGACGAACAGAAAGATTACTGGAGAGAGACAGTGAGAGCGAAAGAGTTCATAAGACGTAAAGTCCTACACTCCCTCTTCAAAGAAAGCCAATTTGTGAAAGGCATGCTCCATACAGGGACGAACAACACTCCTATTAAGAGCAAGCAACAGGCGGTGGCCTAAAGAAATTCTGAAGACGCTTCAGAACATACATCATCTTAGAGGCTTCTTTAGAAAGAAGAATGATGTGATCTTTGTACGAAAAATTACCAGAAAAAGAAATACTAAGAATATGTACAGGAGAAGTTCGAGTAAGATGTTTCCAAAGATGCTATAGTTATGTGGAAGATTCTGTCGAGTAGAAAGATGAAGGAACTAAGTTTTAGAGGCGGCACTGAAAGCAACTATTTTTGTCTCTGCCATGATTGAAAATTTGAATTTGTCGTTCCATGACCAAGCATATCTAATGTCAATTAATTGCTGTTGAGTGTAAGTCTTTGACTTTTGGTATTCTCTTAGGCCTTTAAGTGTATCTTTTGCTGATCAAGTAAATTTAATATTTTTTTTTTAAATTTTGACTCTAGATTTCATTAATTTCTTTCTCGTTAAGTTGTAGTGATATTAATTTTTGATATATGTTATTAAATAAAAAATTATACTGGATATTTAATTTTTAACTTAGCGTAGGAAAAGCAATTTCAAACATTTCTATACAAAAAAACACCTAATTATTTAAAAATATCTCTGATGACAATTACATAAATAAATAAGGTCTCTTTATAAGTGCTATGATACTTCCCCATTTATAGCATTCGTAAAGACTAACCTTATAAACGGATGTCTTACAACGGTGAACAAGATGAACTTAAAGATCCTGAGGGATTTGCAAAATATTCTGATGCAAAACTATGAACACACTCTCTCTTCAAATTTTTTATATTTACATCTGCAATCTTTACAATCTTTAGTAGAATAAAGTAGGAGATAGAAGAGAACCCTGAGGAACACCACAATATTATATATATATATATATATATATATATATATATATATATATATATATATATATATATATATATATATATATATATATATATATATATATATATATATATATATATATATATATATATATATATATATATATATATATATATGTGGTACAGTGGTTATATGTTAGACATATTGGCGTATATATATTATGGTTCAAGAGGCTGGGAACCTCTTATATTTCTCCCTTCCCATGTATTGCAGGAATATATATTTCTGCATATGCTTCATGCGGGATATGGTGCTGATAAAAAAAAATAAAATATATATATATATATATATATATATATATATATATATATATATATTATATATATATATATATATATATATATATATATATATATATATATATATATATATATATATAACTCGGTTATCATATTAATGTTACTAATGGATTAAATTAGGGATTCGAATAAAAATAAACTATTTAAGAAAACAAACCAAACGGTATGAAGGAAATGATGTGAAAATAAATGGAAAAGCGTTTTGTGCATTTCAAAAAATCACTTTTAGTGGAAAGCAACATATTAATGTTCTGGAAACAAAATTATCGGCAATTGCCGTAATATTAATAAAAAATTACATAATTTAATTAAGTAATTAAATAAAGAAACAATTAAGTACAACAAGTTGATCTATGCTTTACAAAGAGTTAGCAATCCTAATTTGACCAAAACTGGATCTGTAGTTACAGAGATATAGAATATAAGCCAAAAAATGTAATTAACGGTTAATTAGTAATTAATTAATTGAAAATTTGCAAAATCAAGATGAACAATGTTTCGTGGTATTCGAAACTCTACAGTCAAAGAAACTGAACATTCAAAAAAATATAAGCCAAAGGGATTAAGTACTTTTAAAAAATCTAGTATAGGTATCGGCCATTTTTGCCGATATCGATACCTCACTCCACCCCTAATATATATATATATATATATATATATATATATATATATATATATATATATATATATATATATATATATATATATATATATATATATATATATATATATATATAGATATATATATATATATATATATATATATATAGACCGACCGGGGCCGGGGTCACCCAAATTTGTTCGGGGTTTCCTAAAATTTGTAAACAGGTCAAATGCACTGAAATTTTAGGTTAAGAAAATTAGATATAAATTTAATTGAGGTTTATTTAATTGTAAGGAAGTAGTAGAATAGCCAACATTCACTTGAATTAATGATTATAAGCATTTTCTCCTAAAAATTTTCAGAAAATCAGTTTTGTATAGTAAAAGTTTAAAAAAAGTACAAAAATTAAAAAAAATAAAAAATTTCTAATTCATAATAGTGATTCAACAGGTTTATTTAGGCAAGACCCTAAGGTAAAGTTTGAAAAAATGTAAAATATAAATAAAATTATCAATTTAACCTGTATTTATACATATTGTGGTAGAAGCCACCCTAACCCTGAGGTGAAAGCATAACAGAAGTTGGATTATAATGGTGGTGATATAGGAAATATAAATTTTGGAGATTTTGGAAACTGAGAATAAAGAAATATAAGAAATATGTAAATTGATAAGAAATAGGAGAGATAGAGAGAGTCAGACATGAAAGAAATAAGGAAAAGACAACAGAAATAGCAAGTAAATTAGGTCTAGCCTAAACTCAGGATTAGGGCTACAAGTTCAAACGACCAAGAAATTATGAAATTTGGAGAAAATCAAGAGAGAAACAAGGCAAGCATATATATATTTTGCTCACGAATTACGAAAACAACATAAAAAGGATGAAAATTTATAAGAAATATAAGAAATATTAGAAATAAAAATAAAAAGAAGATTCTAAAGGCAAATGGCGGCTGAAATTTTGGAAAATGTAAACAAAAGGAATAATTTAGCAAGTGTTGCTAGAAGGCCGTGGGAAAACAGGGAATTTGTACTTTCAATGAGAGAAAATGATACGAAATCTAATTATAGTACCTGCTAAAGAATCAAAATAGCACCTATCGGTGGTTGCCAAATTTCGGACCAGAGACAATCGATACAGTTTTTCATTCTGCGTCCAGACTTGACATTGAAAAATCATTTCTCTTAGCTTGAAATAATTTCGAAAGAAAAAAAAATAAACTAAGTTGTAAATAACAAAAGAGATTTTACAATCGCGCATGTTATTTTACTGCTATGTATCAAACTTGTACTATTTAGCTTCTGCAGTATTAGAGTACTTTACAATATTTCAGAATAGGCTCGAAAAAGCTAAATGTAACATTTGCAGCCAGGAAATTAGAGGAGAACCTCCGGCTGCCACAAGTAAAAAAATTTCGGTGCTTTGTTCTTTTATGTTGATGAAAAAATATTTAGATCGGAAAGATTGGTATTTGTTAATTTTATTAGTAATTTAAAAATAAGTCTTTTTTTTACAATTTTTGCGCTTCACCGCAAGTAATTTTTGCAAAAGAAAATTTAAAATTAATTTTTTTCACTCAAATTCTCGATTTAATGTTAAAGATGTGGATCGTTGAAAATGAATTGTGAATATAATTTCTGTTGGTTTCATAAGAATATTTTAAATGAAACTGATGCAGTGAGATGTTTTCAGAAATACAAAATTGCTATTGATAAATTAGTTTTTTGATTAGGTTAGGTTAGGTTGTTAGCTCACGATTTAAATAAAACTATTTTCTCTAGGTTTGTGCCAATTCAGTGTCAACTCAACTTCTGAGCCAATTGGAGGACATGAGCTTCACTTTTCAAATAGATGAGACGTTATTTTCAAAGCGTAAAAATCATAAAGGACGCTATCTCTCTATCTATCTATCTATATATATATATATATATATATATATATATATATATATATATATATATATATATATATATATATATATATATATATATATATATATATATATATATATATATATATATATATATATATATATATATATATATATATATATATATATATATATATAAAAATAATAAAAACCTCAAAAAAGATATATATGCATTTCTTTCTATCATTAAAAATTTTTATTTTCATTTTTAACTTCTAAGTAAAGACAGGCGGAGAAACCTTTCCTATCTAAATATTTTTTCATCAACATAAAAGAACGAAGGTCCAAAATTTCAACCAAATCTTTATGGAGTATCTAAAATCAAAACACAAAGATGAACACTCACTAGCAGAAAAGGAGCAGTCAAAAGAAACAGAAAAGTAAAAAAATCTTAATTCTTATATTTTGTTTGAAATTTTTTTTTTATTTGACGGAACTGAAATTTTCAAAGTATGTGAATTTTTTCACGAAGTTCTGAGTTGATCTTGAGAATTTTTTTTGAGTCTATAACGGTTTGAAAGTTATTTGGACCCAAAGTTGAAAAAAAAATGAATAGCTGGGTCAAACCACTGGTCCACATGAGCTGAAAATTTAGCTGAATACCTTTGCCCCAATTTCTTGCATTGGTGGGAACAGATTTTTGATATCACGTCTAGAAAAGTTATAAGCACTTGGAAAAAACTTTGCAAAAATCGTACCCTTCTAGAGGAAAAAATTATTTTAAAAAACGCTACCTATTTCTTTTTTATTTGTAGATATTGTTTAGAGGAGAGACAGGTCAAAAACATTTATTTAGTGCATTATTAAATGCTATTTGTTTAAAGCGAGGTACAGCCTCTCAAACTTTGGGAATTTTTGAAATTTGGTCAAAAATGGACCTTTTTGAAGGCTATATCTCAAAACCAACGAATCGCATCGAATAAGTATATAGAGGAATTTGTAGCCCCACTCTCCTCGATACATTAAATATTTTTACAAACTTGCGCAACAAAAATGCTGTAGAACAGTTGAGGGGGTTGAACATAAAATTGGGTAAAGTTGGATGACTTCATTTAAAATACGAGAAATTTGTACATTAATTTGCTTACCAGCTTTAAGATGCATTCTTTTTATTATGCTAAATGAAGCCAATAAGAGTCAAGCTTTTGTGAATCCTGATACAACAGTGCTGGCACAGCTGCACCTTTAAAAGTCAGTAGTTATGGCTCAGAACTTAGAAGAGCAATAGAGTCTCAAATAAGTGTCTCTCAATTATATGCTTAAGTTTTAATTTTAATATTTTAGTAGATAAAGTGCAAATTTCTAAGAAGTTACAACATATTAAAATAATTATATTAACATTTAATAACCAACAGAAATTTCAAATTTATAAATATTGCTGCATACCAATAAACAAAATAAATGTGTTACCTTTTGATCGCTTTTAATCATAACTGAAGAGGTATTACCAATTAAAGAAGCAAATGAAACAGGGTTTTATATTATGATTTATTCATCCTTATCTTTCCTTTTAAACCATGGGTTCTTCTAACACGTTCCTTCCTAAGTTTATGATGCTCCATTTGCTGCTTTCTCAATTTCTCAAATCGATTTGGAGCCGTCTCAAGGGTAAACTTCATTTCTCTGCTTCCGTAGGAATGTTCATTGATCTCCACTTCATTGGCTTCCTGTTCCTCTAAAAGCTCACCTAGAGTTAACCTTTAAAAATATATACATAGAATGAGTGGAGGCTCTTTTCTGATTGGTTATTTACATAATTTAAATCTACATCTGAAGAAGGATATATTCGCATTTCTTGAAATTTAACATCATAACATCATTAATTCAAAAATTTAAATTATAACTACGGGTTGTGTCAAATAGGTAAATAGAAATCAATATTAGCTGCTTCTAACCTATGCTAATATAAAGGTGTGTCCCTTTCCAAGATAATCCTAAAATTTTAACTATAAATGTAGATATATAATCTAAGTGTTATAAAAAGAACTCAATTTTACTCACACACACACATATATACATATATATATATATGCATAAAAAAGCTGCTTCTTTTCCATGCATAAAAAATAAGAGTATAATCTCACTTCTTTTTAGACCAATCTTCTTCGAGATCATTCCACGTCTCAGCTGCTCTGATTCCTCTTTCTCTTACATCAGATACTTCTCCACCATCACCTTCCTCATAATTCTTAACATTTTCAACACTATTTTTCGATTTCTTCTCTGTCCATATTTTGCTTCGTTTCTGTTGTTTCTAAAGAAAAAGTACAATAAAAAGACATGATAAAATTGAGAATCACTTAAGAGCTTAAAGTAATAACATTCTCATAAATATACTAAATTTCATCATCATTTACCACAGGAGTCTCGATCTCCTCTTCTACATCTTCGTAACGCTCTCCTTCAATAGAAGATATAACTGAATCAACATCTGAAGAATACTCATCTTCATCTTGAGACTCTTCGAGTTTCGTATTTGACTGGTAAAAAAATGGTTTAGATACATAACATAAAAAATAAAATCTAAACAGAGATAATTTACACCTACTTAAATTAACCACCAATTGTTACTACAAAAAAAAAATTAAAAAAAAAAAAAAAAAAAAACTTACATCTTGACCCTCTTCTTCATCTGAATCTTGCATTTGCCTGAATCTTTCTCCGGCTTTGCTTCCAAGAGGTTGAATCAGTCTAAAAATAGGAATAAAAAATTACAAACTAATTAAAATATAAACTGAAATATTAAAAAAAAAAATATATATATATATATATATATATATATATATATATATATATATATATATATATATATATATATATATATATATATATATATATATATATATATATATATATATATATATATATATATATATATATATATATATATATAAATATATTGATAGTAAACATACTCAAGGGGAAAATGGATAACTCAAATATGCCATCTCCTCGAAAATAGCAGTGCCCTTGAGTGGTGGCAACATGCATTTAAAAAAAAATATATATATATATAAATGCACATAATAAACCCTAATTTATAAATACGACAATGACTTGACCAACTGTTATAATCTACATAATAAAACACATACTGAAAAGAAAATAAAAAATAAATATTCAACTCACTTGAAACTTTCGGATTCTTTATCAATATTAAACTCGCTTTTGGAGAAGAGAGAAGCAAAACGAGGGTCTTCAAGAACTCCTTTGGCAATACTTGATTTCTCACCTCCTTTGTTGATCTCGTCTTGCAATTTCAAGAATGCTTCTTGATTAACGTTTGGTACTGATTTTGAATCCTATAATAATAATAATAAAATAATAATAATAATAATAATAATAATAATTTATTCAGAAATTGGGATTAAAATGGGTGGAAAATTAAATCCACGAAGAGAATATTACCTATTTTATTACAACTTTTGATTTACGTTCTTATACAGTTATAATAGTAATTTTTATAAATTTCCAAAATGAATTAATTACTTTTGGAAAATTGTTTTGCATCTATGGATCACCAAAAATAAGTTCAATATTAACTACATTCCCTATCCATATAATCAACATAATAATAATTTGTAGTAATAGTGGCATAATAATGCAAAATCGATAACCGAGTACAATATAAATTACAATAACAATTATATTTGATACAATTTATTAAAAATGACAATTATCATTATTAATAATTCCTTCACACACGTACACACACACCCTCACCACCGCTCTCCATCTCCCTCTGTCCACCGCAACTCTCCTGCCCTCTTCAATCTCAAACCCCATTCCATCCAAAATCTTCCTCACTCCATCCACTCAAATCCACTTTGGCCTTCCTTTCCCTCTACCTCCCATTTAAGCATTCTGCACAGCATCCCATTTCTACACACATGACCAAACCACCTTAGAACAGCCTCCTCTGCTTTATCAACCATCCCGCTTCTCCATCCTCTTATCTCCCTTATTCTATCGTTTCTGATCCTATCTACCCTTCTCAAACCACATATCGCTCTCAGTCCCTTCATCTCAAATACAAACAAACTTTTCCTCCCCTCAGCATTCATCATCCATGTTTCACATTCATACATTACAGATGGCAAACACATACACTTAAACATTAGTACCTTAATTTCCTTAAACGTTTTCCCTTTCTTCCACACTTCGTTTAATCCCTCTCATCACTTTCATTCCTTCCACCACTCTATTCTTTATTTCCTATTCTATCCTCCATTTTCTATTCATCAACATTCGCAAATATTTGAATTCTTCCATCTCCTCCAATCTCTCTCCCCCAACTCTAAACTCCCCTCACAACTACCTCTTCATATCCAATCCTCATTACTCTACTTTTCGCTAGAGATATCGCCAATCTTTTGATTGCGCATTTCCCCACAAATTCTCTCACCAACATTCTCCCTTTTCTCCAGAATCCGCCACAAACACAGCATCATCCGCAAACAGTGTATATATATATATATATATATATATATATATATATATATATATATATATATATATATATATATATATATATATATATATATATATATATATATATATATATATATATATATATATATATATATATATCTTTGTGAAGTTATATTGTTTATAAGCATAAGGGTTATTTAAACGAATTCATATTTTTTTTAAATAATAATAAAAAATTAAATTTATTTTTTGCAAATAATTTAATACGAATTGTATTTATACTGAAATAAGTTGATATTAAAAATCTAAATACAAGCTTAACAATATTCTTAGGAAAAACAATATTTTTTTCTTTTAACATTTATTAATTGGAGGCTATTTAGTATCCTATTTTGTAATAAAAATAGTGTATAAAATTGGTAATTATTTTAATTACGTGAAGCATTAATACAATTTTGAATAATCTTAACTTCATACTTAAGTATGATGTCAAGTAGAACAGTACATTCGCACTATCTTTTTGTTGCTTTAAGTATTAATATCTTATTTTATACCCCTTTACTCTGTTCATGTTTTTGTATTGGATTTTCCGTTAAAAATTTTTCACTGAAAACAAATAGTAACAAATACCTAACTAATTCTACCTTTACAAGACATAATCATAATGAAAATGCTCTAAAAAGAATAAAAAGACAAGCTAAAGTTGATAGAATGGATGAAAAGAATTAAATATCTGAAGATAATGGAAATAAATAGTCAGAAATCGAAGCAAGAGACTATGCATAAAGATTTGAATATTTACAAGAAAAATTAAAATAAAGTGTAAAATCACTTCAAGAAGCTTAATTATAAGTTGAGGAATCTATTCAAGGAAAATCTCTCAAAGCGAAACTTGAGTCTGCTGATAAGGCCATTGATTACTTCATAAAAGAATATCAGTTATTGAGGTGGAACACGAGTACCATAGTTACAGATCTTGAAAATATGCTCTGGACTTTGCAAATGAATTTATTATCCATAGTACGCAACACTATAAAAATCATGAACTTATTTATAAGCTTAGCAAAATATGAAGAAGAATATTTGGTTGAGAGATTTTAAATTTTCCTTAATAAATCGAAAAAATTTTAGCCAATACTAGAGAAATTTCTAGAGAAAGATGTTAAAGAGAACAAAGTTAATATTGAATTACAATCAGAGCAAAAATGAGATTATCAATATTGAAGATGCATTTAAAGAAAAGCTTAACGAATCTCTAGTCTGGAAAATGAATTTTAAGGGTTACAACAATCTACCGGAGGAAAATATGTAAAAAAAAAAATGAATCAAGGAAGAACTACAACTAAAAGTATATGGAGAATTTATAAAGCGACTTGCATAAAATTAATACACACGCAATGGAATTTGATATTAATTTTTTGAAACATAAAACTGTGAGTGATGCATTATCCTAGCTTTATCATTTAAATTCAATCAAACGCATCTTCATAGATTTCAGCATAAAGAAATAATATTTTAATAGTACACTCAATATACCAGAAAATGTCAGTTCATTATCTATATACTTATTATGTAATATTATAAATGAAATAAAGACACGAAAGAATATTAGACCAATTATATGATGCACTAAAATAAATTATGGTATATCAAACATAAACAAACCAGTGTCATGAGAGATACTGTCGATATGTAACTTCAAAGAGCTAGAGAAAACATTATTCAATATATGGAAAATGAAATACTAACACAGGAACGTACCCGTTAAATATTAACACTTCCTACTTATTGGATAATTCTTCTTATGAAATTGAAGAAATTATTCCTCTCATTGAGAATATCAGATTCAGATTTCTAATTAAAACACTCGCGTATATAGCCTTGGCTCTTTTCTTAGGAACTTTCTAACTATTGTAGGTTTTACTCTACTTGACATGTATATTCTAAAAGTGTGAAAGAATTGACTGAAAGTATGAAATGAAAGTGATAAAATTTAATTAGTTTATAAATTTAAGTTTAATTCGTGTTTATATCATATAATATATAAAACTTTAGTTACAAATACTAAGTATTAGGCTTATAGTAATTTAAAAAAAAATATTTTAATATGCAAGAAGAATCCATGATAAAGAAATTCTATTTAAATATATTTTCAATTAAAATTTCCTAAGTAATGAATCTAGAAATGTGTTTAAGCAATCATGATCATTTCGTACAATGAGAGTTCATTATGCATTACCAACTGTTTTTAAATACTACCATATATATATATATATATATAATATATATATATATATATATATATATATATATATATATATATATTATATATATATATATATATATATATATATATATATATATATATATATATATATATATATATATATATATATATATATATATATATGCTTTTTAATCCGCGGACTAAAATGCATGTCAGGTGCTGCGCTTATCGTATCCGCGGAAGGGTGCCCTTGTTACTAAAAAAAAATACAGTACACGTGCACTAGATACGCATTTAAGGTAGCCTATATCGATGTTCTGATTCCATTATTGAATTCTGATATCAACATTTGTATTAGTAAATTGAAACGGATCTAATTTCATTAGTTTATTATATGTCATACAGTATATATATATATATATATATATATATATATATATATATATATATATTTTTTTATTTTTTTTTTTTTATTTTCTCCTCTGGTGGGCAAAGGCCAGAGGCCTACCAATTGTTCCACCAGAGTTGGGGAAAGTCGGAACATGGTCAAATTAAAGGCCGACATGACCTGATACACGGCGTTTGAAAGGTGCTTAAGTCATAGGAAGTTGGGAAAATAGATGAAGGAAGTGTGTTCCAGACTTTACCAGTAGAGTAAATGTAAGATTGAGCATAGCGGTTAAGTCTGGGGTCAGAGAGTTGGACAGAGAAAGGATGAGACTGTGTAGAAAGACGAGTCGCACGAGCCCTTCTCAATGGAGGAGGTATGCGACGAGAGAGTTCAGAAGAGCAGTGTCCATTGTAATAGCGATAGTATAGAGAGAGAGTGACGCAACAATTCGACGGGCAGAAAGAGATTGGAGAGAATTAGTGAGAGCAGGAGAGTTGATAAGACGAAAAGCCTAGACTCCACCTTTTCAAGGAGAGCTGTATGAGTGGAACCACCCCAGATGTGTGACGCATACTCCATACAGGGGCGAACAACACCCCTATACAGAGCAAGCAACTGGGGTGGTGTGAAGAAATACTGAAGGCGCCTCAGAACACCCAACCTCTTAGAAGCTTGTTTAGAAAGAGAAGTAATGTGATCTTTCCAAGAAAGATCACGAGAAAAAGAAACACCTAGAATATTAAGAACAGATGAAGGTTTGAGTTGCGTGTTTTCGAAGAAGATATCGTAGTTGTGTGGAAGATTGTGTCGAGTAGAGAGATGGAGGAATTGAGTTTTTGAGGCATTGAAAACAACCATGTTTTCTCTGCCCCAATTTGAAATGACGAGATAGATCAGAGGTTAGTTGCTCCAAGGCTACCCTCCTTGCCTCTATTAACTGTTGCTGGGAGGGGCGTCTTTCAAAATGAAAAGAGTAATGAAGGGTGGAGTCATCAGCATAGGAGTGGATAGGAGATGAAGTAATAGAGAGAAGGTCATTAATGAAAAACAGAAAAAGTGTTGGGGATAGGACAGATCCTTGAGGAACACCACTATTAATAGATTTATAGGATGAACGGTGGCCGTCTACAACAGCTGCTATAGAACGACCGGAAAGGAAATCAGAGAGAAGGATAGATTCCGAAAGAGGGAAGTTTGGAAATCAAAGCTTTGTGCCAGACTCTATCGAAAGCTTTCGATATGTCCAGCGCGACAGCAAAAGATTCACCGAAATGCCGAAGAGCGGAGGACCAAGAGTCAGAGAGAAGGGAAAGAAGATCACCAGTAGAGCGTTTCTTTACGAAAGCCATACTGGCGATCAGAGATAAGATTAGAAGAATTGAGATGTTTCCAAATCTTCCTGTTAAGGATAGATTCGAAAACTTTAGAAAGAACGGAGGTTAAAGAAATAGGACGATAGTTAGAGGGTTGAGAGGGGTCCCCCTTCTTCGGCACAGGCTGAATGAGCGCACGTTTCCAGCAAGAAGGGAAGGTTGAAGTAGAAAGACATAGACGAAATAGTTTACCAAGGCAGGGTGCAAGCTCGGAAGCACAAGTTTTGAGAACCACAGGAGGAATACCATCAGGACCGTACGCCTTCTTAGTGTTAAGCTCAGAGAGAGCAGAAATGACGTCTTTAGAAGAAATTACAATTTTAGGCATAAATGAGTTAGGAGGGGGTTGAAGGAGTAGGAACAGCTCCGGAATCGTCTAAGGTTGAATTTAGAGGCAAAAGTTTGAGCAAAGAGTTCAGCTTTAGAGGAAGGCAAAACGGCAGTTGTACCGTCAGAAGATACTAGAGGAGGGAAAGAGGAAGAAGCAAAGTTAGAGTTGACATTTTTTGCAAAATGCCAGAAAGGGCGAGAGGAAGAGGAGCCAGAAAGATTATTGCATTTGCGACGGAGAAAAGAGTTTTTAGTATCTCGAAGAATAGATTTTGCACGATTCCGGGATGAAATATAAGTTGCATGAGTTTCTGGAGTTTGAAGACGACGGTAATCCCTGAAGGCAGCATCCCTGCGGCGGATAGCACGAGAACAAGCAGAGTTAAACCAAGGTTTATTAGGTTTAGTGGAAGGGAAAGAATATGGAATGTACGCCTCCATGCCAGAGAGAATCACCTCAGTTCAGCGCACTCCGAGGGACCCCTCCCACGGAAACAGTAATCATTCCATGGAAAATCAGAAAAGTACGACCGCAAGTCAGACCAGTTAGTGGCACCGAAATGCCAGAAACGTCTCCTCGCCGAAGGCGGGGCCGTTCTTGCGGAAGACTTGAAGAGACAGGACAAGATACAGGAGATAAGAAGGTGATCGGATGAACCCAGAGGAGGAAAGAGTTTAACAGTATAAGGAGAAGGATTAGAAGTTAGAAAAAGGTCTAGAATGTTGGGTTCATCACCAAGACGATCAGGGATACGGGTAGGGAGTTGCACCAACTGCTCAAGGTTGTTCTGGATAGAAAATTGGAAGGCGAGTTCACCAGCTGGATCGTGAGAACTAGATGAAAGCCATTGGCGGTGGTGAACATTGAAATCACCTAAAATGATGATTTCGGAGAAAGGAGAAGAAGAAAGAATGTGTTCTATTTTGGAGTTAAGATAGTCGAAGAATTTTGGATAGTCTGTAGAGTTAGGAGATAAGTAGACAGAACAAATGAATTTAGTTGTAGAATTGCAAGAAAGTTTAAGCCATAAAGTAGAGAATTCAGAAGACTCCAAATTAGAGACACGAGAACAAACAACATCGTTGCGCACATATGCGCAACATCCGCCTTTGGCTGAAAATTGAGGATAGAGACAGTAGGAGGAAACAGAGTAGGGTTTGCTGTCAGAGCACTCAGACACCTGAGTTTCGTTAAGAACAAGAGATGAGGTCTAGAAGAAGAGAGGTGGTGTTCGACAAAGTGGAAATTAGAAAAAAGACCGCGAATGTTGCAGAAATTAATGAAAAACGAAGACCGTGCACCAGGGCAAGCCGGCATAGAGGTCTTGGTGGCGCCAACCCCATCACCGGAGGCCACCAACTCCCAAGTGGTGATGGGGGAAGGAGTGGATGAGGGGCTATTCTTTGGAATCCGCCCCTCTAGGATTCTCCGAGGCAGATTTAAGTTTTGCCATTTTTGATTAATTTAATAGGTAATGTAAGTGTAAGCGTTTGTAAATTTGTAGGACACATGTGAAGAAGGAGGAAGGTTGGGAGCATAGGCACTCCAATGTGAGTCAAGGGTACACTAGAGACCCTCTGAGAAGGTGAAACGCGAAAAGGAACGAACCAAAGGGCAACGGAGTGAAACGGAATGGTCTAGCCCATCCTATCACTCCGTGGGTTATGCCCAATGGGGGGTACTTGCATCGCTTCGGACGGCGCTACGTCCTCCCCTATATATATATATATATATATATATATATATATATATATATATATATATATATATATATATATATATATTATATATATATATATATATATATATATATATATATATATATATATATAATTAACATAATAATAATAATAATGATAATAATAATTTGTAGTAATAGTGGCATAATAATGCAAAATCGATAACCGAACACAATATAAATTAAAATAATAATTATATTTGATACAATTTATTAAAATGACATTACTATTATCTTTATTAAGTAATAATGAAATTATTACTCCAATATCATTGCTACTTTTTTTTTTTATATATATCTGGATCAATATCTTTGAATAACTTTTTTTTTTTCATAAAGTCGCTAATAATAATCAATATAATGAATAAAGATAATATGCCTTTTATTTATCATTTTGAAAATAAGGATTGTCATTATTATAAAATTAGTCTAATAATAATAATAATAATAATTATATAATATATATATATATATATATATATATATATATATATATATATATATATATATATATATATATATATATATATATATATATATATATATATATATATATATATATATATATATATATATATATATATATAACCTGTTTCCTTTTTGTTTTTAAGTTGTCTTTTTGTTGAGTTATCTTTTGTCTGACTTTCTGTTTTAAAAGAGTTTCTTTATCCAATAGATTAACAGCTGATTTTGCTTTGTTGTAAAGTCTCATGTCGATGTAATAACCATGCATAACAGCTCTTAAGCAATTCGTTCCTGTTCAAAGGGATTTAAGTTAATCAGTTTTTCATCATAGCAGAAAAAATAATAATAATAAATGAAAAAAAATTGTTTTAAAATGCAGATAAGGTTTAAAACTTCAGATTGAATTAAATACCCATAGAAAGCAATTTAGCTATAAAAAAAAAATATAGGCTATCGTCCTACCTCCACTTTGAAAAAATGTGTAAATTTATTACAATTTGAATAAGCGTTAAATGTTCTAACAAAGAAAATAAATGATTTAAATTTTCTAATAAGATCAATCTCAAATATTGAAGACACTAACCAATAAGAGTATCGAGTCCCAAGAGGGTCAGTTCATTTTCTGTAACAAATTTGTAGTCATCGTAGGAGGCAGGAATTTCTTCTTCTTCGAGTTCTTCTACAAGGGCATCTAAATGACCACACCATTTAGGAGCAGGGCCTAAACTCTAAAGTAGAAAAATATTTCTTAACCTCTATTTGTAATATTTAGCAAAGCTAAACTTATACTCTGTCACATTCACTATATATATATATATATATATATATATATATATATATATATATATATATATATATATATATATATATATATATATATATATATATATATATATATATATATATATATATATATATATATATATATATGTGTGAACATAGTCCAGAACCCTTTTTTTAGCAAATTACATCAAGTTGAGGGAAATACCGGAAACCTGGTCCAAATTCCACCAGAGTTGGAGGGAAGTCAGAAACATAGCCAGTTAATGACCGACGTGTCTAGATACACAGCGTTTGAAAGTGTGCAAGTTAAAGGAAGTTGGAAAAATAGATAAAGGGAGTGTGCTATAGATTTTACCTGCTAGAGTATATATATATATATATGATATATAGCATATATATATATATATATATAAATTGAGCATACCTGTTAGGTCTCTTGGTAGAGAGTTGGACAGAGAAAGGTGGAGACTATATAGAAAAGCGTGTAGCTCGAGCCCTTCTCAGTGGAGAATGTATGCTCAGGATGTATGTATGTTCAGAAGAACAGTGTCCGTTGTAATAGAGAAAGTATAGAGAGAATAACACAACAATTCCACTGGCAGAAAGAGACTAGAGAGAATTAGTGTGAGCCTAAGTTAAGATGAAAAGCCCTAGACTCCACCTTTTCAAGGAAAGCTGTATGAGTAGACCATCTCAAATGTGTAACGCATACTTCATAAAAAGACGAACAACACCCCTATAAAGAGAAAGCAACTAGGGTTGTGCAAAAAAAATTACGAAGACGCCTCAGAACACCCAACCTCTTGGAAGCTTGTTAGAAAGAGAAGTAATGTGTTCCTTCTAAGAAAGATCACGAAAAAGAAACCGATAAAATTTGGAACGGACGAAGGTTTAAGTTGTGTTTTCGAAGACGTCATAGTTGTGTGGAAGGTTGTATGGAGTAGAGATAGAGGAATTGAATTTTTGAGACATTGAAAACAATTTTATTTTCTATGCCCCAGGTTGAAATTCGAGAAAGGTACGAGGTCAATTGCTCCAAGGCCACCATTCTTGCATCAAATGGTTAACTGCCGTTTTGAGTAGTGTCTTTCAAATTGGAAGGAGTAATGAAGGGTGGAGTCATTAGCATAGAAGTGGATACGTGATTAAGAAATTGAGAGAAAGTACTTAATTAAAACTAGAAAAAGAGTCGGAGTTAGGACAGATCCCTGTGGAACACCACGATCAAAGATAAGATTAGAAATGTTAATTAAAATGAAAATTAAAGGAGAAGTTTTAAAGGAAGAACTGTGGCAATCTACAACAGCTATAGAACGACCGGAAAGAAAATCAGAGAGGATAAATTCAAAAAGAGGGAAGTTTAAAAATAAAAGATTTGTGCAATACTCTATTGGACGCTTTCGATATGTCTAGCACGACACTAAAAGATTTACTGAAATGCCGAAGAGAGGAGGACCAAGAATCAGAGAGAAGGAAAAGAAAATCACCGGTAGAACTTTTTTTTTTTTTTTAACAAAAGCCATACTTGCGATCAGAGATAAGATTAGAAGATTTGAGATATTTCCAACCCTTAGCAAAAAACTTTAGAAAAAACGGAGGGTTGAAGAAATGGGACGATAGCTGAAGGGTTTCGGAGGTTCCCCTTTTTCGGTACATGCTGAATGAGAGCAAGTTTCCAGCAAGAAGGAAAGGTCGAAATAGAACGGAGGGTCCAAGCTAAAATCCACAAATTTTGAGAACCACAGGAGGGATACCATCAGTACCGTAACCCTTCTTAGTGTAAAGCTAAGAGAGAGCAGAAATGGACTTCTTTAAAAGAAATTACAATTTTAGACAAAAAATGAGTTGGGAGGAGAGGGTTGCAGGAGGAGGTAAAGCTCCGAAATCATCTAAAGTTGAATTAGTGGAAAAAAGTCTGAGCAAAAAATTGAGTTTGTGAAGAAGGTAAATCGGCAATTGTGCTGAAAGAAAATACTTAGTGGAGGGAAAGAGGAAGAGGCAAAGTTTGAGTTGACATTTTTTGCAAACTTCTTGAAAGAGAGAAAGAGGAGACAAAAAAATTATTATATTTTGTATTGAGAAATGAGTTTTTGGTGTTACAAAGAACAAGAACAGGTTTTGCAGATTTCGGGATGAAATATAAATTGCACGATTTTCTGAAGTTTGAAAACAACGATATTTTCTGAAGGCAGAATATCATGAGAATAAGAAGAGTTAATCAAAAGTTTGTAAGGTTTAGTAGAAGTGAAAGGTTATAGAATGAAGTCTCCATGCCACAGTGAATCCCCTCGGTAACGCGCTCCGTACAAACATAGGGACCGATCCATCGGAAGGAATAATATAATCATTCCACAGGAAATTAAAGAAATACTACCGAAAGTCCGACCAGCTTGCACACCGAAATATCACAAACGTTTCCTCGAAATATGCCGGAATCTTTCTTGCGGAAGACTTGAAAAGACAGAAGAGCATATAGAGATAAGAAAGCGATCGGAAGAACCCAGAGGTGGTTAGTGTTTGACAATATAAGGAGAAGCATTACAAGTTAAAAAAAGGTCTAGAATGTTGGGTATATCTCGAAGACGATCAGGAATGCTAATATGGAGTTGTACCCACTAAAGATTGTTTTGGATGGAGAATTGAAAGGCAGGTTCACCGTCTGTATCTTGAAAACTAGAAAAGAGTCATTGGTGGCAGTGAACATTGAAATCACTTAATATGAGCATTTCTGACAAAGGAGAAGAAGAGGGAATGTTCTCTGTTTTGGAGTTTAGATAGTCAAAGAATTTAGGATAGTCAGTAAATTAGAAGATAAACAGAAATGAATTTAGACGTAGAGTGGCAAGAGAGCTTAACCACAAGGTGGAAAATTCAGATGACTCCAGATTAGAGACACGAGAGTAAACAAAATCGTAGTACACATATGCATAAGAGCCTCCTTTGGCTGAAAATTGAAGATAAGAGATAGTAAGAGGAAACAGAAAATAGTTTGCTATCAGAACGCTCAAACAGTAAGGTAAGGTAAGAGCAGAACCAATAAGAAGACATATAGAGAAGTTTAAAAAATGAAGTAAACTTTTACAGTTGACTTAATTTTTTAAACTAACGTGCAATAATTAAAAATAACTAAATGTACATGTATATACGTTAAACAGGAAGAGTCAGAAAACTATAGAATATATATATATATATATATATATATATATATATATATATATATATATATATATATATATATATATATATATATATATATATATATATATATATATATATATATATATATATATATATATATAATAAAATTATTATGCCATACTATTGTCATCTACAAGCAAAGACTACTTACTCATAATATAAGGGGGATAAGGTGAGTAGAAGAGAGGAATTTTATTTTTTTGCAATTTATTTATCTAGCTCACACGTAACTATTTTCTCAATCATGCAAATAAAAAAGCAAAGAACTTACTGGTATGAAATAACTTTCCATCTTTGGTGTTTCTGCTGCAATAAATATCATACCCGAACCAGGAATTGAACACATATCATTGTATTTAACACCAGATTCGATAGAAGTATAAGGTTTGCCCTGAAAAATGAGAAACAAACACTAAAATAAATTTATTATAATATATATATATATATATATATATATATATATATATATATATATATATATATATATATATATATATATATATATATATATATATATATATATATATATATTAAACAGTTTCTAAAATAAACTGTGCCAATATTAAGGCAACGTCAACAATTGTATTATGAAAGACATTGAATAAATTTTACCATTTTGTTCAATGTTTCTCCTGTAAACTGTGTTAATTAATTTATCTTTATATGAAATAAAAATAATACTAATCATAAAGTTAAAAACTTACTGTGTTCGAGTCCCAAATATTTAAGGAATCTTTTGATAATGAATAAATGACGTTCTGATTCTTTAAATATTCTAAAGTTATAATTGGAGAGTCGTCTAATTTATTTTTCACAAAATATGGCTTTCTGCTTCGAATATCATATAAAAGTACCTGAGAATACAAATAAATAAGTAATAATAATAATAATAATAATAATAATAATATGCATACACCTGTAGAAACAAAAAATAAATTACAAAAACAAAATATTTTCTATTCCTCCTTTTAAGGAAGAAAATGTTGAATTAAGGATATGTAATATAAAAATCATAGTGGCTCAATTACAAAATCTTCACACAAATAATTTAGTTCCTAGAATGCATGTTTAATAAATAAATATATAGTCAACAAACTGTTTAATGTGATTATCATTTATGAATACAAATAAAAAAAAATCTCTCTCAAGTGATATGTGAAAATAAATGAAAACGATACTATTTATGAAATAAAACGAAAATATACACAAAAACATCACAACTTAAACCTAAGTACAGGATAGTGAGAAAAGACTAAGAAAAACAAATACTTAAATTCCAGAAATATTTGACATATAATTAATAATAATCGTATTTGACCTTACCTGCCCAGTATATGTTCCTACAGCTAGGTTTAAACCATCGCCATAAGCGAGAGATGTAATACCAAGTTCTTCAACCGATTTATAATAAGGCAAGCTGCAACAGAGAAATTTCATATATAATATATATATATATATATATATATATATATATATATATATATATATATATATATATATATATATATATATATATATATATATATATATTAGGGATGGATATATAAAATTTTTACCGATACCGATACCTAAAAATTCCCCAAAGCCGATACCCGATACCTGAAAATATGCCGATACTTGCCGATACTACCGATACTTTTACTCCTATACAAAATTTTTTGCCGATACCGATACTGAAAAGGCCGATACCGATAAAAAATATGCCGATGCTTGCCGATACCGATACTTCACTCCATCCCTAATATATATATATATATATATATATATATATATATATATATATATATATATATATATATATATATATATATATATATATATATATATATATATATATATATATTCTTTTGTAAAGAGCTGAAATCTAAAGTAACACAACAAAAAAGCTAAACGGGCAAAGAGATGAAGATTCCAAGAACTATAATAATGAAAACCAGAAGAGTAAAAAATGAAAGGGAGAGAGGAGATGGAAGCAAAACTAAAATGAACAGGATAATTGAGAAAGACTCAATTGAACTTGTAGGTACATCTGAAGAATTCCAGCACGAGAGAAGTGAAGTGGATGCAACTCGCGAGAGAGAGTCACACCAAGAAAAAACCTAGGAAAAGATAGAAGGATTCAGTAATGGAAGATTTCTCAAGAAAAAATGTCATGCCGATCCAAGCCTTAAAGGGCGAGTGCCGAGAGAGATAGTGAATTAAATTTTAAAGACTTCAAGTAAGTAAAATTTAAAAATTTTCAGGAACCAAAATCTTCTGGATTCTCATCTTCGTGAGATGTTGTCCTTGCGGACTCCGATTATTCAGAAGCCAGTACAGGACTATGTCCGAATTTAACAGAGTCTGCTCCGACTCTCAGTTGAATAAATATGAAAATGAAAAAAAATTAAAATCAACGATGACTCTATTGCTTTCTCCCTACACTAACAACACTGGCAAGAGTATATTTGTACCCAGCAGCAAGCTCCAACGCCAGTGACAGAGATTTCAAAGTAGGGAAATCAATTCAAAAAGACGGAATCAACAATTGCCAAAAAATGTAATGTTACTGTTTTTAAAATACAATCATAGAGCAGTAACAACGTCACTGCCCTCTGTTCCTGAACATTTCATTCCCTCAAATTCTAAAATTTATGATGTAAATGTTCCAAGAAGATTCTGATAGTGAATAGTGATTTAAGTGAATGAATTTGTTTGTTTCCTCTTTTATGTTGTATTCATTTTGCCACACTCAATATGTAACGAAGAAATAACGGAATTAAAATTTTAATTTTCTTATATTTTGTTTGATTTAATCCAACATTAATAAGTATAATTTGAAATTAACCAAGGCAGGTAAACCCTGGTTTTCCCCTATTATTAGCAAGGGCCTGGGTCAGGCCAGTAAAAGTGGCTGAGGTTGGCTGTTGCCCCAGTCGGTCCATACCCCCATCCATATATATATATATATATATATATATATATATATATATATATATATATATATATATATATATATATATATATATATATATATTGAAAATTACAACCCTAATCCTCACAAGGGGCAGTGCAAAATGCAAATATTAATTTTTACCGTACACAGCGAAATATATTGAAATAATAATAATAATAATAATAATAAAATGGCCGTACACTTCGAAAGAACTGGAACAGAAACTGATTTTAAGTTTAAGCTTCAGTAGATGTATCTTTGAAGATTTAAATGGTTGTTGGAGAAAATTTCCTTCTCCTTCACTGATTGAATAAGTTCCTTCGTATGTGTAACGTCCAAACTGTTATAACATAAACGAGAGACGATATCAAGGTAACTTAACTTATGGACGAATATCACCTTGTATTTCCCTCAGAGGGAGACAAATTGCGTCTCAATCTTTGGGAGGTAAGTTATTTATTTTTAGAGCACCAAGATGAAACTCAATTAATATAAGCTTCACTTGAAAGGCGAAAAATTCAACAGTACTCAACAGCAGTCGATAATTCACTAGTACTCCGAAATATAAATTATAAGTTTTATATTACGAGAGAGAATAATGTTTATTTCTCAGAATTCGTAAAAGAAGTGTGTGTGAACTTGCTTTTTCTTTCTCTAACGAAAATGAGCTTTTTGATATGGCGGTCAAAATTTGCACTACTCCTTCAAGGTAGCCAGATTGAGACTTATAAATAAATGGTGACAAAATAAAAATAGTACTGATACAGTTTTTATAATATATATATATATATATATATATATATATATATATATATATATATATATATATATATATATATATATATATATATATATATATATATATATATATATATATATATATATATACTTACTGAACATTTTCTTTAACCATACTCAGGGTACAATCAAGTAATCCAACCCTCTGTCTTGACCTTGGATCCCAAGCTTCAATCATGCCATCATTTGTTCCAATTGTGAGAAGATAATGAACTGGATTAAAAACACATTTATTAGCACTCTCTGAACCAATGAATAGAGAGTTTCCGAATCTCCCTTCTAATAAATTCATTCTGTAAATTTCATTCCTAAAGACGAAAATGAACAAACAAAAAAATTCCATTACAGCTTATTGTACTAATAGACTTTAAAATAAAATAAATAAAAAAAATATACATAGATTTTAGAACCCTATTTTTAAGTTACTCGTAATAAATTTATTACAATTCATCTAAAAAAAAAATAAGCGCATATAAGGAATTTGAAAAAAAAATTAACAAATATAAATTTAACTATTATGTACTCTATAGCTGAAAATGATACAAACCCAGAGGCTGCTATATAAAGATCACACGAAGGATAGTGATATGCAAGATCTCTTCCAAATTTTGGGATTCGGGTTCTGTACCAGCGTCCACCTTGATTGTGAAATTCAAGGTATCTTTCCTCCTCTAAAAACACCATCTATAAGTCAATGACAAAAAATACAAGTTCTTAGATACAAAACAAACAAACAAACAAATACAACTCCTAATAACAGTATATGTTTCGCATTATATATATATATATATATATATATATATATATATATATATATATATATATATATATATATATATATATATATATATATATATATATATATATATATATATATAAGTTGAGACTAGACACATAATAGCTTACATTATTCTAAACTTATAACACTAGTTCTGAATTTTAGTATATATATGTAAAGGGGCATGTTCGAATAAGTGTTTCCCTAGAGTGAAAATCAAAATGTGTTAAAAATTATAAACACACTCAGTTGTGCATAACACAATATTTGTGATCTGAATGTACAGTCGTGAACAGAAGTTCGTTCCTATTAAGCTGGAAATAAATATTTATATAAAATGGAGATCATTTCATAAAAGCTCTATTTTGAATAAAAAGAGAATAAAAACATTGAGAGGGGCTTAATTGAACTGTGATTGGCTGAATCTGAGATGATCTCCATTTTATATAAATATTTATTTCCAGCTTAATAGGAACGAACTTCTGTTCACGACTGTACATCTTAATATAAAAAAATTGTCAAAACCTTTTCCTTCTTGAAATATAGTGATAATTTTAAGGTGCTGCATCTTTTAATTATGTACAATATAGGGTGAACAAACAGAATCAAATGTTTTCTAGAGAAATTACAATAAAATAAAGATACATGGTAAACTAGCATGAATTATGAACTTACAAAAAGTGAGAATTAGCAATAAAACAAACCATTTTCTTAAAATAAGTGTGTGATGCTTAATTAAAATCCATAAAGAATAATGATTGGCCAAAAACTGAAAGGAGATAAATAAACTAAACCAAAATAACACTAATTACGTCATGATTTCAAAAGGAGCTACTGTATCTAAGGGATTTTTTCTTTTATCATACCAAGACAATATATATATATATATATATATATATATATATATATATATATATATATATATATATATATATATATATATATATATATATATATATATATATATATATATATATATATATATATGATAATGCTTATGAACGCAGCAGTATATGTATGATGTAAATAGAACATTATGGGAAGATAAAGAAATCTTTCCTCATCTGGGGTCGAACCACCGAATATATATATATATATATATATATATATATATATATATATATATATATATATATATATATATATATATATATATATATATATATATATATATATATATATATATATATATATATATATAGGTGTGCAGGAATTCCAGCCTGAATTTGGAAATTTTTTCCCATTCCAGCCTGAATTACTAATCTACTTTTGAGAAAAAATTTGCAAGAAGGAGTTATTTTACATAACCCATAGCCCATCTTTTAATTTTCATATTTATTCATATACATACCTATTATTTAAAAAAAGTTTACTCAAATACCCCAAAATATAAGATAATTTGATTTTCTCATTAAATTCAAATTTAATTTCAAAAATTAAATTTTTGTACCCTTATATATATATATATATATATATATATATATATATATATATATATATATATATATATATATATATATATATATATATATATATATATATATATATATATATATATATATATATATATATTTTATTTTATTAAATATATATTTAATATATATATTATATATATATATATATATATATATATATATATATATATATATATATATATATATATATATATATATATATATATATATATATATATATATATATATATATATATATATATATATATCCTCTGGTGGCCAGAGTTCTACCAGTAGAGACCAACCGGGGTTGGGATTGTGCCAGGGCCAGGGTCTCCCAAAATTGGCTGGGTTTGCCTAGAATTTGTAAAGAGGTCAAAAGCACTGAAATTTTAGGTTAAAAAAATTGGTATAATTTTAATTGAGAATAATTTAATTTTAAAGGAGTAGAAAAGCCAACATTCATTTAATGATTATCTGCATCTTTTTCCAGAAAAAAGTCACAAAATTACAGATTTTGTATAATAAACATTAAATATCAATACTGAGGATGATATGGAAATATGTCCATTGCAATCTAATGAGGTAAATATAATAGTTAATAGTGCTAGTTTCCTCACTAAAATACTGGTGATAGTAAATTTAGTTTTTAATAAAATTTAAAAATTTGTGCTGAGAAGGTGACAAAATGGTGTTGGAATGCAAAAGATCAGTTATCTCGAGCACTTGCCATTATATGACCTATGAAAAGAGATATTGTGCCAGAATCACATCGCAGAGACGGAAGGTTAAGGTAGTTTTAAGTACAGGGGAGACAGGCATAAGAATGAATGAAGCTAGAAGTGCTACTGAGATCATTAATGAAAGGTAAAGTATAAAGTTGAAAATAGAACAGATCCTTGAGGAACACCACAATTAACAGGAAAGACGAGGTCTCTTCATCAACAAGTGGCGAAATGGAATGATCTGAGAGAAAACTAGACTTGAGTAACCAAAGAGATGGAAGAACCCCCAAGCTGTCTAAAGTTTTGAATGTCTCAAGCACCACCAAACAGGACTCCCAGTACTTCCAAAAGGCAGAAGACTATAATTCAGCAAGATAGGAGAGTATGTCATTAGTAGACCTTGAACTTAGAAAGCCATACTGATGATCTGAGCGAATGTAATTAGATTCTACATTATCCAGGAAATGAGAATTGAGGAAAATTTAAAAGATTTTAGACAGAATACAAGAGCTATAGGACGTTAGTTAGAAAGTATTAGTATTGAGGCATAGAGAGTAGAGTTGAACAAGGAGAGCTAGCTCAGACGCACAATCCTTAAAAACACAAAGAGGAATGCCATCTATAAATCTCATGTGTGATTACAGGTAGAGACATAAACACCTGAAAGAAGATGCTGGAATCATCCACAGTAGAATTAGAAGAAGAGAAACTCAAGAATTAGCCTTTTCAGAAAAGTGTGTTAGCTACAGTACTGTCAAAGCAAATAAGAGGCAGGAAGGCAAATTTTTAAAGATTTTTTTTTTTTTTTGGTAAGAGGCCTGAAATTTTTTATCATTAGGAGCAAAAAAAAGATTGATTAAAATCTTGATGTTACCGTAAATGAAAGGATTTGAATCCTAATCCAAGACCTTCGAATCTGAATTGAATTCAAATCAACCAAACTTTTAGATTTTTCAAATCCAAATCCAGCTAATTTTGCAATTCTCCAATCAGAATCCATGAAAAACCTGTATACCATCACTGGTATACAGTAAATATCACTTAATAGGAATGCAAAATGTGAAAAAATAAAAAAAAAATAAAAAAAAAGAATTTTGCAAAAACACTGATCTTTACCTTTCTATAATCTTCTGTAAAAAGTAAAAAATCAATCACATCAGCATCAAGACACCTTTCAAATTTCAATGATAATGCTGAAACATCATAGCATTTTATTCTTGGTTTGTAGGTTCCTGTGGCAATGACATACTGTCCATCTTCTGAAACTTTAATTCTGTTGCAAATATCTGGCATTGTAAAATCTTGAAGTAACTCAATACTCATCCGCATATCTAAATATATATATATATATATATATATATATATATATATATATATATATATATATATATATATATATATATATATATATATATATATATATATATATATATATATTATATATATTTTATAAATATATTATATATTCGATTTGGATGATTTTTCCTTTTATCTACGAAGAATCAGAGTAAAGAGTCTTGGGAGCATTCTTAAACTCTTTCAATGTAGACAAGGGGTTCAAGAGTATTCCAGAGCACTCTAAAACTTCAAGTACAGATCAACTCTACTTATAAATAGTAGGTACAATAACAGGATCCAACTCTGGCTGGGTATCCTGCCATTTCATAAAAGCTCCACCCAGATAATTCCAAGATCCAACCTATGTTCATCAGGAGTTTTAAAAAATTGAATCTTTTATTCTTTTGCAAATCTGAATAACAATGGTTCACTTGAAGTATCAATAGGAATTGCCAAATACGAACAGAAGAATATGAATAAACATAGCAGGAATGAAAAGTAGAAGCAATAACATTCTTTAAAATTCAATACAATTTTAAAGAATGATTTACTTTATTGTACAATTTAATATGTAAAGTATTGAAAGTACCATGCTGGACAAATATTTATTAAAAAAAAAAAAAAAATGTAATAGATATTAATTTAAGGATGTTCAATGTTAAAAAAAGAAAAAACATTAAATTAAAAATATTCTAATTTTTTTATTCAACCAATTTTCTGAATGTTTTGGAATAGCAATTTACAAAGCTTCCATTTAGAACAATGCTTTCCCAATTTGAATGGCTCTACTTTAAACTCCATTTCAAAAAAAAAAAAAAAAAACTACAGTATTTAGATGTATTCTAAAAAAAATTTTTTATCTCACAGGTAGGTTTCATTTTACAATTACCCGACAGTAGACAGTAAATTTTAATTTAATTTTTAATTTTTATGAACTTTTCAGAACAGAACAGCAGAAATTAAATACAAAATTTCAGTCAGACTGCAATTCTGATACTATTTAGTTATTATAGATGGTGGTTAATATAAGTTGTTTTTTTTTTTTTTTTTTTTTTACAGTATTTGTAAATCCAGTTTTGTACACTATGGATACTGGAATATTTATTCTTTAGATTATTTACTGTCAACTAGGGACCGACCAGGGCTGGAATTTTGCCAGAATTTTGTTAGTGTAGTCCTACAAAGTTTATTGCTTTAGATCCCTCATTAAAACTCATTTCAAATGCTTTGATGACTTTAGGATTTCTTTTAATAAGTATTAAACTTTATTCTTATTTATATTAAATGTAGAATATGCCATAGCTCATAAGATAAACAAGTTTGAATTATATTCTTTTAGGACGATCTCCGTTACAACAATAAAAGAATGCTAAGGGAAGAAAGGTTTTGGTAAGTCTACATGTATGCGAATATGAATTAAACACGCTCATAGCCTTTATATAAATAATTAATTCACTTCAATGTTCAAACTAAGTACTGAGGAGCTATTTCCTCATAGGGTACAGAGGCAAACACAAAAAAAATAAATGAATAAGTAAATGGTTGTCATGTAGAATGGTAATGGAACAATGAGTTTAAGTTTGGGTAATAAATAAAAATGTTTACAGAACTAAGAGTGTGCATAAACATAAGTAGAGTCATTTAACTTTAAGGTGTTAGATGGGATAAAGAGATAAAACAATGGTTCACTTGAAGTATCAATAGGAATTGCCAAATACTAACAGAAGAATATGAATAAACACAGCAGGAATGAAAAGTAGAAGCAATAACAGTGTTGTAAATATTCTAAATAATAATAATAATATATAATAATTAATAATAATAATCAATATTCCAAATAACAAGAATAGTAACAATAATAATCAAAAAAATAAAATAAGGTAAAAGAAATAAAAAGGAAGAAAAAGATGGAAGCATGGAGAAAGAAAAATGGAGGAAAAAAAAAAAAAAAAAAGTAAAGAGGAAGGAAGAGTTGTTTTCTTGAAATATCTATTTATAAAAATATTACACATTCCATTAACAGGATGAAATCATGATCTGAAAACCAAGGCCTTTCAAATTCAATACAAAGAATGATTTAAATATCACTTTACTTTTCTAAACTACAAAGTATAAAATTTTTATTGGTAAATCGACTGAAGTCAAATTTATAATAATAAAAAAAAAATATTGAAACTTTTTTTTTCTGGATGTTTATAGATTGGCATACATTTTTTAATTTCACAACTAAAAGTAGATATAAAGTAGATATGAGAAAAAGTATATATATAAAATAAATTACATGTATTAAAACTTTTTCATGGTAAATTTTGAAAATGGTGACACAAAACATTGCCACTACCACATTTACAAATTTTTCTAAACTTAACCATCACTCAAAAGAAGTATATTTTATCAAATCTATATTATATATTATTAAAATTTTTCTGAAAAGAAAGGTTAATTAAATTCTGGATAGTAGTTACATTTGATATAATAGAAAAAAAAAGTATCTTGTTAATCAAATATGCAGTACTATACATATGTACAGGGGTTGGACAGTTGAAGAGTTTGTTACAATTTATTCCTTTAAAAAAAAAAAATTACCTTCATTTCTTTTCAAAAGTTTTCTTCGTTTCTTGCTGGACAGCCACTGAAAAAATAAATCAATAATAATTAACAAATGACCAATTATAAGTATATAAATTTATATAAAAATATACTTCACTTCACTTAAAAAGATTAAGAAACTTTCTATCATAAACAAATTAAATTTAAAAAAAAAAAAAAAGTTATGAAAAATATTTAACTATAAAAATATAAAGGGGACTTTTTTGTTGCACATTATGAGAGAGAGAGAGAGAGAGAGAGGTAAATATAACAGGAAACAATCATGTAATAAATTAGGTAATAGTTAATAAATAAGATCTATTTGACTGATAGTAATATTTTGGTATTTTAACATTATTAGGATAACCTCTTGAGTCAGTTACCAGAAGACATTAAATTTGTAACTCATAAGGATTGTGAAATTCTTTAAAATTTGAAAAAAACATAGGTAAACATCAATACTTTCAACACAATACAGTAAATAAACATCTTAATACTAAAAACAATACAGTTAAAATATTTAACCTTTTTTACTTTCTCATAATATATATATATATATATATATATATATATATATATATATATATATATATATATATATATATAAATATATATATATATATATTATATATATATATATATATATATATATATATATATATATATAGCGAATGTTGGTTTTTGCATGTTAGGGCTTTTTGTTGGCCATTATGCATAGTTAACCAATAGTGGTTTTTGGTTGGATTAGGTCTATTTGCTGGCTGTTAGGCGTAGTGTTACACTTTAAGTTCAGGTTAGGGTAAGTCAAACTAATTTGTTAGATCTAACAAACTAGTTCGATTTAACCTAACCTGGACTTAAAGGGATAAAACTATCCCTCACAGACAGCAAATAGTCCTAATCCAACCAAACACCACTATTCGTTAACTACGTATAACGGCCAACCTAACCAAAAATAAGTATTCGCTAACTACACATAATGGCTAACAAAAAGGCCTAACCTACAAAAGCCAATGTTTGCTAAGTATATATAAATATATATAATATATATATATATATATATATATATATATATATATATATAATATATATATATATATATATATATATATATATATATATATATATATATATATATATATATATATTTTTTTTATTTCTCCTCTGGTGGGCAAAGGCCAGAGGCCTACCAATGTTCCACCAGAGTTGGGAGGAAAGTCAGAAACATGGTCAAATTAAAGGCCAACATGACCTGATACACGGCATTTAAAGGTGCCTGAGTCATAGGAAGTTGGGAAAATAGATGAAGGAAGAGTGTTCCAGACTTTACCAGTAGAGTAAATGTAAGATTGAGCATAGCGGTTAAGTCTGGGGTCAGAGAGTTGGACAGAGAAAGGATGAGACTGTGTAGAGAGACGAGTCGCACGAACCCTTCTTAATGGAGGTATGCGACTAGAGAGTTCAGAAGAGCAGTGTCCATTGTAATAGCGATAGTATAGAGAGAGGTGACGCAACATTTCGACGGGCAGAAAGAGATTGGAGTGAATTAGTGAGAGCAGGAGAATTGATAAGGCGAAAAGCTCTAGACTCCACCTTTTCCAGGAGAGCTGTGTGTGTGGTACCACCCCAGATGTGTGACGCATACTCCATACAGGGGCGAACAACACCCCTATACAGAGCAAGCAACTGGGGTGGTGTGAAGAAATATTGAAGGTGCCTCAGAACACCCAACCTCTTAGAAGCTTGTTTAGAAAGAGAGGTAATGTGATCTTTCCAAGAAAGATCACGAGAAAAAGAAACACAGAGAATATTAAGGAGAGATGAAGGTTTGAGTTGCGTGTTTTCGAAGAAGATATCGTAGTTGTGTGGAAGATTGTGTCGAGTAGAGAGATGGAGGAATTGAGTTTTTGAGGCATTGAAAACGACCATGTTTTCTTTGCCCCAATTTGAAATGAGAGATAGATCAGAGGTTAGTTGCTCCAAGGCCACCCTCCTTGCCTCTATTAACTGTTGCTGGGAGGGGCGTCTTTCAAAATGAAAAGAGTAATGAAGGAACATAGGAACATAGGAAAATAGAGACAGTTAGAAGCCACAAGGGCCTATCGAGACTGTCCCAGTCCAAACAAATAATAACAATAACAATACTAATACATGCACGAAAGACTAGGTCTATCCCATCCTAGTTATCAGTTCTTTCATGCATAATCATGCATAGATAAAAGTAAAACCAAACCCCATTACACATGCAATACTCAATGAGCCATCACCCACTACAAAAACTGCTGTTAGGCTTAGTCATAGGTTGATCTGTTGATCCAAAAATTCATATATACCCGCCGATTTGGCTTAGTCAGATTATTTATTCTATATAATACCCAAACCATCCATATATCTATCTAGCCCCTTTTTAAATTTGACAAGAGAATCACAGTCAACAATCTCTTGTGGCAAGTCATTCCAAAAATTAACAACTCTATTACTGAAACAGTATTTTCTTAGATCGAGATGGCATGGCTTCTTTTTAATTTTCTTATTATGTCCTCTAGTTACTCTTCCATGGTCCACTATGAAGTATTTTTCAATCTCTGTATTACTGTCAGATGCAAATATTTTGTAAACTTGTATCACATCCCCTCTGAGAAATCTCCTTTCAACTGAGAACATTCCTAACTCCTTCAACCTCTCTTCATAGCTCTTATTTTCAAAGCCAGAAATCATCCTTGTTGCTCGACGTTGTACTCTCTCCAGCATATCTATGTCTTTTCTTAAATGAGGAGCCCAAACTTGTGCACAATACTCTAATGCTGGCCTGACATAGCTATTATATAGTTTGCTTATAACCTCTTTGCTCTTGTAAACTACATTGCGGTTAATTATACCTAACATCTTATTAGCTTTATTCCTTGCTTCCAAACATTGATCACCCACCTTCAGATTACTGCTAATTAATCACACCTAAATTCTTTTCTTGGTCCACAGTCTCAAGCCACTCCCCATTCATTTTATAATTAAATCCTTCATTTGAGTAACCTACATGAAGAACTTTACATTTTTTACTATTAAAGTTCATTTGCCACCTCTCTGCCCAACCAAGAAGTCTATCTAGATCACCTTGAAGCTTTAGGCATCCATCATTATTCCTTACTGAGGTAACCACTTTGGTATCATCTGCAAACTTAGAAACCTTGCATTTAAGACCTTTGTCTAAATCATTTATATATATAAGGAACAAAAGTGGTCCCAGCACAGAACCTTGAGGTACCCCACTCTTCCCCATAATGACTTATTACCATTAAGTAATACACACTGCCTTCTGTTCTTTAACCACTCTTTAATCCAATTGTGTACCATTCCATCTATACCATACTGCAATAACTTTTGCATCAGCCTAACATGGGGTACCTTATCAAAAGCCTTGCTAAAGTCTAAATATATGACATCAACTGGATCACCCCTGTCTATACATTCAGTAATATATTCCATAAATTCTAGTAGATTTGTCTGACATGATCTACCCTTTCTAAAGCCATGCTGGGAGTTATATAGTATCTTGTTATCATCTAAATGCTTCTCTATATGACTTTTCAGTAACTTTTCCAAAATTTTCACAACCAGAGATGTTAAACTAACTGGCCTATAGTTCCCTAAATCTTCTTTACTACCTTTTTAAAATATGGGCACCACTTATGTTGCTTTCCAGTCCTCAGGTACCTCTCCAAAAGCAATAAATCACTTAAAAATCAAATACAGTGCCTTTGCAATACTGCTACTCCCCTCTTTTAGAATTCTACCATACACACCATCCGGACCCGCTGCCTTATTTGGGTCAATATGTTCTAGTAAGGATGCGATTTCATTTAACTCAATTTGAAATGTTGTACACCTATTCATTACATGTATACTAGAACTATTACTCTCTAAACTGCTATCCAACCTTTCCTCAGTAAACACTGATGCAAAATAAGCGTTGAAAATATTAACCAATTCCTTATCTGAACTTACTAAATTCCCATCAATTTTAATTGGGCCAATTTTCTTATCCTTGCTTTTAAATTTATAAAAGCTAAAAAACTTTTTCAGGTCTTTATTACTGTTTCTTGCCAAATTAATTTCTGCCATTCTCTTAGCTCTTCTTATTGAAGGGTGGAGTCATCAGCATAGGAGTGGATAGGAGATGAAGTAATAGAGAGAAGGTCATTAATGAAAAGCAGAAAAAGTGTTGGGGATAGGACAGATCCTTGAGGAACACCACTATTAATAGATTTATAGGATGAATGGTGGCCGTCTACAACAGCTGCTATAGAACGACCGGAAAGGAAATCAGAGAGAAGGTCACAGAGAGAAGGATAGATTCCGAAAGAGGGAAGTTTGGAAATCAAATCTTTGTGCCAGACTCTATCGAAAGCTTTCGATATGTCCAGCGCCACAGCAAAAGATTCACCGAAATGCC